>NW_004624802.1:7818258-7853765 GCF_000247695.1 Heterocephalus glaber | reverse complement strand
TGAGAAATGGAAAAAATGGAAATAAAGTCTTTGTAAATAGGGAAGGGTGGAGGGCGTGAAGGGAGGGCTAGGAATGGGGAAAACATAAGAACCATGATGCATTATGTAAAGGTACAATTCCCAATCAGCAATGTAATTGTGTTGTATACCTACAATGTACCAATAAAAGAATTTAATAAAATAAATAAATAAATAAATAAATTCACATTTGAGCCAAAAAAAAATTGTTCATTATTACATAAATATTGTTTTTTCTTAATGTGTATATTGAAAAATTTGACAAAAAAATGTTCAGTGACATTTGAGCGAAATCTTTAATTAAAATAGATATAAATAACTAGTGGGACTGCTATCTAAGCAGGAAGAGACACTCCAAAATTTGAATATTTTTATTAAAATTACTTCCCAGTGACCCCAAAATATATTCCTTAAATATGTGGCAAAATACAGATTGAGATATTAATTTCTTCTTACTTTTAGAATAATTTTTATTTTTTTCTATCTCCTTTTATAATGACAGTTCTCTGAAATAGAATACTAGCGTATTTCAAGAAAGAAACAGGGAGAGGTGTTGAGGGAAGAATTTTTTAATATCATTCCTCTTAGACTTTTGTATTATGACTTTTTGATTTACTATAACATTGCATGAAGCTACTACTACCTCTTTCTTCTGTTTAATTTCCCAATTACAGCCTGTGGGACTGTTTGAATATAAAAAGTTTCATTTTATAGATATAATCATTGCATGTATGAAAATTAGTAGCAAGAATATTAAAAAATAAAACTTAATACTTGTCCTAAATCTGAGTCAGACCCAAAAGAATTACTTACAGAAATGTCATCAGCTTCATGATTAGTTTTATAGAATCTATCTAGTCTTCTAAAATAGATTTAACCTAAGTAATTGTAATGGGGCCAACTTGTTTTGCACATTATATCATTTTACCTGTTCTCTAAAAACACATAATCCATCTCAAAGGAGGTATAGAGCTTGCTAGCTAAGACTTTGAAGAAAAACATTGAACTTTTTCATTAAAATCTGAATTTACATTTTGTAATAGTTTAAATATTTAGGTGGTTTTAAGAATAACATTGGAGGAATTTAGCCAGGAAATGCCCTCAATATGAATTTGATAATTTCACCCTGATTTTTACCCACTGTACATTGATTGCATAATATATAGTATTTGGTAACATTGGTATGTTCTGCTCTTTGTTGGTTTTGTGCTCATTGGATTAATCATATTGAGGGCAAATAATTAAATGTTCAAAATGGAACTAGAAACAAAGAAAATAAAAGCAAGTCTTGTGTAAATTTTTGGTCCATCTACTTTTCTAAGTCTTTTATTTCTTTTTCTATGTTACAGACTTTTGGGGGTGGGGGGATGAACACTATTTATACGTTCTATACATCATGAAACCTTATATACTTAAATAAGTTATTATTAATTACACATCAAGGGTGATAGTTGTGTTTTGTTTTTATTTTTTATTAGTACATGTTTACAGTACATAATGTTTAAGTTCCTTGTGTGGGATTGGTACATGTGCATAACATATCTCAATTTCTTTTTTTACCCTTTCCCCTCCTCTCCTTCTGCCTTCCTCATCTCTTGATCCCCTTCCTATTTGAGAAAGATCTATCTTCCTACTTCGTATTAACTATCTTTTATTTATATTATGGGTTTCTCATATAAGAGAAATCACTTGATTTTGAAGATTGTGTCTGATTTATTTCACTTAACATTATGGCATAAATGTGCTTTCATTTTCTAGAAATGACTCAAGTTTGTCTTTCTTTATTTCAGAGTATTATTCTTTTGTGTGTAAATATCACATTTTCTTTATCCATTTATCTGTTGATGAACATATAGGCTACTTCCAAAATTTAGCTATTATGAATTGTGCTGCTATAAACATGGGTGTGCATGTATCATTGTAGTATGTCTGTAACTCTTTTGGGAAGATACCTTGAAGGAGAATAACTGGGTCAAATGGAATTTCAAGTTTTAGCTTTTTGAGGAATCTCCTTATTGATTTCTATAGTGGCTGTACTAGTTTACATTTCCAACAGTAATGTAGAGGGGTTTCGTTTTCCCCACAATCTTGCCAGCATTTGTTATTATGTGATTTCATGATGGTGGTCATTCTTTCTAGGGTAAGGAAGAATCTCAATGTTGCTCTAATTTGCATTTCTTTAGTGCTCAGAGATGTCAAGCACTTCTTCCTTTTTTGGTCATTTGTATGTCTTCTTCTGAGAAGTGTCTATTCATTTCACTTGCCCATTTAAAAATTTTATTTTGGGGGATTTAATTTTTTAAAATTATATATATATATATATATATATATATTTACATAGTCGTCCTCTGTCTAAGAAATAGCTGACATTTTTCCTCATTGTGTAGGTTGTCTCTTCACTCTGTTGGTTGTTTCTTTTGCTGTGCAGAAGTTTTTTAATTTGATATGATCCCAATTATTTATTCTTGGTACTATTTCTTGTGCAAACAGGATTCTGTTCAAGAGTCTTTTCCTATGCCTATGCCTTCAAAAGTTTTATGTATTTGGTATTTCTGCATATAAATTTAAAAAATTCAAAAGCAAATATTTATGCTGTAATTTAAACACATTGATAATTACAAATATTGATAGAAATACATCCAGGACATTTTAGATAGAAACTATGCCTCCTGCTTAAGATAGCTAAGTCCCTCTATTTTTATAACCTCATCGTAATTTTCCAAGTTATTTAGCTTTTTTAATGTAAGTAACCGTATTTCAATTCCATTACCAATTGGATTGATGCTTTTGTTTTTATCCAGTTTGCTATCTTATATATATATATATATATATTCCAGCCATTCTTGGATTAATATTCTGACTTTTTAACCACTGCAACTTTTATATTGGCTTTTCTTTTACATACTTGTGCATTAATAAGTTGTCATAGCCTGTGTTTTTAATCAATGAAATTTTTGGGGGTGATTGGGGATCGAACTCAGGACCTTGCGCTTGTGAGGCAGGCGGCAGAACCACTGGGCTAAATCCCCCGTCTTAATGGAAATTTTATACTAGCTTTTTTAAAGTAGCTTTTAAAATCATCTCTCCTTATCCTTCAATTAACTAAATAAATATATGGACCAAATTTAATGCCAAAATGTTAGATTTTTACAAAATATATTGTTTGTTTTTTATATTTAAAATATTTCCTGTAACATCTTCAGCAGTCAGTTTTTGCGCAAAATTTGCCTTGTTTCAGTTTTTAGATAATTCAAAACTTCTGTAATTTCTGTAAAGATCATGATAAAAAAGTAAATATTTTTTTCTGTATTCAGCGTAACACGTGGTACTAATATGAACAGTTTTTAATACTTATTCATCAGTTTTGGGATTACGCTACATTAAAAGACTTTTATATTTGAGGACTCATATTTTTTAACCTTTGTTGTTCTAAGTTAGTCTTTTTATATATTATATTTTCAAAATTTATAAGACATAGTGCTCCAAAAGTAATATACAAATAGGTAATATAATATGAACATTATGTGTGGATATAATATAAATAAAATAATATAAATGTCTAGAAAAATGTATCCCTTTTAAAACTAAGAGTATGGTGACATAAAACTATCCCATCAATTTCTGTTTGTCTCATTGTGGAACCTAACGTATAGGTTTTTGACTTACAAACAAGTGCAAAAGTACCCAAATTTTGGAAACAAAATGTAGTAAGCAGAATAATGACCCTACAAAGATATCCATACTGGGTAATTATCAGGAACTGTGAATATGACACTTTAATATGTCAAAGGGAGTTTGCAAATGTGAATAAGGCTATGCACCTTGAGAAGGAAAATTATTTTGGATTATCTGAGTGAGCCCAATCTAATCACAGAAATCCTTAAATATGATGAACCTTTCTGTGCTAGGGGTGAGAGCTGGGTCACAAGGAGAAGGAAGAGAGCTGTGATGTGAGGATTTAGCTCAGCACTGCTGGCTTTGAAGGTTGAGAAGAGTAGCTATGAATAAACAATTCTTGCGAATTCTAGGAATGATGGAAAAGCCAAGGTAATGGCTTCTTCTCCAGATACCTGGAAATAGGCCTACTGATTCAGTTTAACAGAAGTTTAAGGTAATAAATTTCTATTAATCTCTTAAATTAATAGTAATTTGTTACAGCAACAATATAATGTTAATACATAATTTGATAACTGAAAGCAGAGTGGCAAATATATAACAATTACTCTAAAATGTGTATGGAAGTGGCTTTAGAATAGGGCAATGGATAGAATTTGGAAAAAATATTGAGAAACATGATAGAAAACACGTAGTGTTTAATAGACTTTTACTACAAATCCAGATTTTAAAGACTGCCAATGATGATTCAAAATGAAGTGAGGAGTGTTGCAGAAAAGCATTTAAATCTCTTTAGAGAAAGCCTAAATCATCATAAACTGATTATTATAGTCTCAGAAATAAATGAAGAATATACTACAAGATATCCTTATATAGTGAGAGAACATATAGTGAATTGTATTCTGGATATACATGGAAAACCAAATTGAGAAATATATTGGATATTTAGCTAATGTATTAGTCAATATCCTCCAACAGAAATGGAACCAATCTAGAAAGGGACTTACAACAAAGTAGTGGTTAAGGTTGACAATGAGAAGTTCTAGACACCCAGGAAAGCCTGTGATATAGATTGAATATTTGAGAGATGGAGAGCTAATGTTATTTATTCCAATCTGAGTCTGAAGGCTTGAAAACCAGGATCTTCAAAGCCAGGAAAGATTAAAGTCCCAACTAAAGCAATCAAGCAGAGGGTGAGTTAACCTTCCTTTACCTTTTTGTTACATGTAGACTCTCAGTGGATGGGAAGATTGCTGCTAATGTTAGAGTGGGTTATCTATTTAGCTCATCAAGTCACATGCTAAATTTTACTGAAAACACCACATTAGCCCTGTAGAGGGTCACAAGTTCAAGACCCGCATGGGAAACTGGGCAAAAGACTTTGTCTCAAAATAAAATAGCACTTGGAAAGCACTTGGAAAGTAGCTCCATGTGAAGGTTCTAGGTCCATCCCCACCACTGCAAAACAAAAACAAAACCAGCCAAAGATTAATGCCAGGATATTTTTCAAATTTATGTACTATTTCTATCTAAAGGCACAAACTACTATTTTTCACCATAAAAATGTACAGGATATCATAGTCATATTGCTTAGAAATAATAAAAATAAAGATAAATACAGCCACAGGATAAAAACACACAAAAATACATATGAAAGCATCGATAAGCATGAGCACCAACTTAGCACCAGAAACAGTACAAATTAGAATAGTACCAATGCCATCACTAAAGCTATTAAAAAAAAGAAAATAATTGTTAACTTAGAATTCTCCATACAACTTAGAAGGGATGAGAAGAGAGAGAGAGACAGAGATACTGGGGTCCTAGAATTATTGGTCCTGTGTTGTGCTGCTCAATTATGGGGCCATGGAAGTGGAAAGACCCAAGAGAGAGAACTGTGTGTCATGTCAGGCTAAATGGGACCCTCAAGTCTCATATTTGCCATACAAGTAGCAATATAATTGTTTCCAAGCCCCATCTATTGCATAGAAGCAGAAATAGAATCAGTGAAACTAAAGAACCATGGAAGAAAAGATTGGTGAACATTTCAACAGTGACCAATGTGAAATGTAAATCCAGTACTATGGATAAAGCTTCTAGTCAGTCCCTGTTGGAGTTATTAGTAGAGATGTCTAATCCTTCTAGTTTGTTCTTGACTTAGCTTCTAGACACAAAGAGTAAGGTTTTTGTTTAATTGGTAACTACAGTCCACTTTGATCTTATCTCTGAATCTTTGGAAATGATTTGAACTTTTAATAATAATGTTCAGGCAATCATTTTCCTAGCTCTGATACCTGTGAATTTCTTTGTTTAGTATTATCTGACTTTAGGCAAAACGGTTAATAACTCTGTAACTCAGCTTCTGAAAAATGAAAATCTGGGCTAGAATAATGTAAAAATTTCCTTTTACATATACAATTCTAGTATTTTACCCCAAAGCTTAGAAAAGATGTTAAAACTGGACCAGATCACCAGCCTATTTAGTAATTTCAAGATTTTATTTTCATTAAATTAGCCTCATGCTACATTTTCAATATACTAGAAGGCTTGCATATGACTAATTAAAATATGGAAATATGAAAATGAGAACAGCTGGCATGATGCCTAAATCTCCACATTCAATTAACCTCAAATAATTTTAAAGTAATAATACATAAAGATTCAAAATTTGCTATATTTTGTGAAATGCACAATTTTTTTCTTTTGGTGTAGAAATGCAAACTTACTGCCATCTTTCCTACCCTCTCTACTTATAATTCATGTTCTCCAGAGAGTAGCAGACACCTCCTACAAAGCCTCTTACTGTTGCTACAAAATATTTTCCTGAGGTTAGGGTTTTCTTTTTGTGCACACATTTACTAATCTATGAAAGTATATTTCTTGAGAATAATGTCTGAAAGAGAACATAGGGATGTGAATCAATAGGAACCATTCTTTAAAAAGAGACTAGTGGGAAACCACAGAAAATGTCAATATGAAAACCCTTATCAGCTATACACAATACTGTTTAAGGAAAAAGCTTCGCCTTGGGGTCCTTTAACACAGTTATTCATTAGCTGACAGAAAATGCTTAAGCTGAGGGATATTACCATTATTTCAAACTTGATCTTTTTCTTTGCTTCCAAAAGTCTAAAATATCTCTATTTCACTGAATGTTTCTAATAAAATCCTTTTTCCCACTATATGTATTTTAGAGAGTGATAAATTGTGTCCAGCAGGAAAAATGGAATTTATTTTAAATGTTGTCTGAAAGTTACAATCTTATTAGAAGTCCATGAACTTGAAAAATGTTAACTATGCTATGTCTGACAGCTCCTACACTATGTGGCACCCTGACATCAAGTTAGCTAGTGCTGTTCTTTCTGTTTCTAGGAAGAGTCACCAAATGCAATTTTATTTACAAAAAAGCAAACACATCATTATTGTTCCTGAGAATGTTCAATATCCTCTTTGGTTCATAATTTATTAGGCTTTACAAAAGACCAAGTGATGACTGAAAAAAATCTGAACTGATGAAAGGTGCTATTTAATTTTATTACACTTTGGTTGTGTTGTGTGTATGTGTATTTGCCAAAAGAAATGAGTCCTACTTCTCTTGGATACTATATATCACCCCATGCTTTGCATTTAGTTCAAATACAGAAAGATAAATTTGGTAGTATAGTATTTTTAAACTGGTCTCTAATCTGGTTATATTACAGGATCCTACAATACTGCATATAAGAAAAGTCTAAAGCAATCCCTATAACTGATAATACTGACATGTATAATTTTGCTTTTTCATTCAACACCAGAGCTTTGTTCATATAATTGCACATTTGACCATTGGTTTAGGAATGAACCATTAGCAAATGAAAACATACCTCCCCCATCTAAACATACCTCCCCTATCTAAATTGTGATGGCAAATGATTTTAAAATTTTACTATGTTTTGTGGTGAAATGCAGTCCTGGGGTAAATGCATTTTAAATAGCATGTGCTCTATTTTACAACTGCTTTGGACATTTCTTTGTTAGGAAAGCAAAGAAAGGTACTTTACATAACAATTAGTTCCTCTCTGTGCAACATCTATTATGTACTTGTAATTACTGTACTTTCCTACTTTTCTTTTGGGGGTATTTCAAAGCACTCTGTGATATTGTTTGTATGACATCAAGAAGGTGAAAATTTTGGAATTCTGGCTGAATGGAAAACATGAATACTTAGCAATACACAAAAGAGGAGACAATAGATATGACAGGTCCCCAAGTCAGATCTTCTGCCCAAGCAGACCCGCTACCAGCATCCACAGGAGAACAGAAGTAACAGGGAGACAGCAGCTGCCCCACTTAGCTGCACTTGCAAGAAAGCTGATTCTACAAAAAACCACAAGAGACTTGGTGCTCCCACCACCGCCCTGTTTATCAGCAGGCCTCAGGCCCATAACCCATGGGACTCTAAAATTTTCCACCCTCTGCACCAGTGCCCCCTCCCCTACCTAAACTCCCCTATAACAATTGCAAACACCTTTCTCTCAGGCCAATGGCCTTTTCCACTTTGGCTGTTCTGCACCCAGATGACAATAAACTCTTCTACAGTTGCTTGAACTTTGCCTGCCTTGGTGGTCTCAATCTTGCCTTGTTCTAACCTTACAAGATGTTTAAATATATATTATGAGAACATATCAACTGGCATCCTAGGTTCCATTCATAAATTAGAAGAATAGATGAGACAAGGTCATAGCCTCTCAAAGGATTTCATTCCCAATTATGAGTACTACAAAATAGTTTAAAATGTAGGGAGCTGGTGTGGTGGTGCACACCTGTAGTCGCAGCACTTGGGAGGCTGAGGCAGGAAGATTGCAAGTGCAAGGCTAGCCTGGGCTACACAGCAAACCCAAGCCCAGCTGAGGCACTGTCTCAAAAACGGGGGAGAGGGGTGGAAGGACTAAATGATTCCTTATGTATTTATTTGCTATTCTTATGATTTTAAGTCAGGTAGACTTATTTTCTGTGGGTCATTTTATTTTAAATGTGCATCTTTCATCATCTTATCAGTATAGGTAAATTATTAAAAATTTTAATATTTTTATTAAGGTTCTCTAGAGAAACATAATCAAAAGGAAATATATGTATAATTATGCAAAGGGATTTATTAGGTAGACTTACAGGATCTGAATTGGGAGAGTCCACAGTGGCCACCTGTGGATCAGAAGAGGGAAAGCTCCCAATGGCCATCTCCATGTGGGAGAGCCCAAGAATTGAGTGCTACTCAGCCAAGAAGATGGAAGCTACTCAACAAGATGGATCAAGGATGCAGCACTATTCCAAGGCTGAAGGCCTGGAAGCTCGAGGGGGTGGGGGGGCAGGTCACTACTGTGAGCCTGTGTTGGAAGTCTGAAGAAACTGGAGACCTGGAGGTTGATGTCAAAAGTCAATGACAGCACAGGACATGAAGACTAGAGATTTTCAGAATAGGCACACTTTCTTATTCTCCTTTCTTCTTTCTTCTTCTTTCCCTTTTAGTTCCATCCTACTTGTTTGTACCACACACAACTTGGGTAGGTTTTTCCTCCTCAGTTTGCTGGCCTACAGCATCATCCACAGACACACAGGCTCCACCAATGCCCTGGGCACCTCCCAACCCAATCAAGTTGACACAATTTAACAGCCACATTATTATTAATACAATCTATGTTTATTGAATACTATTATTCCAATTAAATTTCTCTGAAGTGCTGAGATAATAGGCGACCATATGATAACCTGTCTACTTCTTGGGCAGAAGAAATGGATGAAAGTCAAGGGAAATCAAAGTAATTTAACACAATATTAGAACTATTATTTTGGAGAAATGGCAGCACAGGTAAGCATAACTTGTAACTAGGAAATCATTAGATGAAATAGATTTATGAAAATTAATATTTATTATAATTGGAGAGGAATGATCATCAGCAATCTATGAGGGACTTCCCATTTAACTACCTTTTGGCAATCCACAGCTCATTTAAAATTTTCATTTGAAAAATACTCATAAAACTGTAGATTAAAATGAACAAAAAATGATAATTACTTTGTTGGTAGCCAGTGACTTTTATTGGCTCTTGATAAATCAGATTTTCAAAAGCTACTTTAAATTGTAATAAATACTTTTTTTGCAAAATATTTTTAATTTAGAGTTTGGGAAGAGTGGTAGAAATAAATACTATTAATTCAGAAATCTTATTATTCAAATTGGAAAATCCATTTATTGTAGTATTCAAGCCTCTACAGCATCAGTGGTCTTTGCCATTGGAAAATGGGATATTTGCATTTTTCAATCTGAACATTCAAGAATGCTGGAATGTCTATACTCAGAACCTCAATGAGTGAAAATAAATTTTAGTATTAAGCTTGTTAAAAAATATAACTGAGAAATAAGAAAGTAGAATTTTCTTACCAGTGCTTTCATTAGTTCAATATTTTGACTCAGTATTTTATATATTCTACAAATGCTTTTTCAGCATTTTATAGACAAACAATCCCAGGTACTGGGAATGCAAAGATAAAGACAAGGATTCTTAATGTGTACAGAAAGGATTGTTTTTAAACATCAAATTAAAATTCAAAGGAAATGTGGTTGGTGGTTTGATAATGGTAAAGTGGGTTCTGGTTTGCCCTGCAGGATAAATCTTGTAATTTACTTTTTACCTGTGGTTTATTTGGGAGGAAATGTTCAGTAGGTAAGGCATGGACCCAAAGAAAATGATTGAGCATCTTTCAGGGCTCAATTCATCCTTTTTTTCCCCCCTCCATTCGTGTCTTCTAAGAATTCTTTACCTGAAATGTTACTCTATTTTATCTGTCTTCTCACAATAATTTCTATCTGAAATACTAGTATTTTCCTAGATCTCCTGCCAAGGATCATATTCAAGATGCAATTTAATAACACAAAGGTGAGTCTATATCTACATTTTTTCTTTGGCTGTAGAAGAAGATAATTTCTGCAGTATCTCATACACTCTAGATTCCTTTGTGTCCAGGTGATTGATGGGTCTCTCTCCCTGGCTGACTACCCCAAGTCAGAATGCCAGAAACACCAGAATATGTGACTGTTGTAATTATGCCTGAAGTGATTCTTCTTCACATCCTGGGCTCCTTTGCTTGCATAGGTAATGCAGTTCTCTACTTGGACTACGACGACTTTGCCACTCTCTGTGTGGCAAGGAATAATATGTATGCACCCTTAGTTACTTTGCTTACATCCTGCAAGACCTGCTTCCAAACTGAAATTTGATTTTGTCAGGCCCCATCCTCAGAACAGATGTAGATTCCCTCCTCAAATCTCCAGCCAGATCACCAATTATGTTTTCATTTGCAGAGTCTCTTTTGGGTGCAGTGGGCAGAGAACACAAAAGCAATAAGGTAACATACAAGCAAAGTGTAATTGTATTTTAAAACTCAGTTTCCTGACCATTTCATTGGATAAAAAATGTTGTAAGGTTGTCAAGGACAGACAAAATTTGTATATTCATGTGGGCCAAGTAGTCGGTATTGCCAGTTGGATAGTGTATTTATGAATACCTCTTAAGACTCATATGCTTCAGAGTAGCAGGATCTGAATTTAGTCTATGACACTTTAGAGGGACTGACAGGCTATATGGACCATATACAAATGTCTTGTTTTACAAGGCCAGGCATAGCTGGAGAGAGCTGTAATCATCAGCATCTGCCACAAACCCTAACCTGCATGCAACAATGGCTAGAGATGGAGAGTGGCTTATATTATATATTTCATGTGTCAGCACTTAATTTGCTTCCTTTATAATACAGAATGGAATTTCATGCTACTTTGATGTTCCTGGGCCTGTTTTGAGAATGCCAAATATTTCAGAGGCTGACAACTAGCCTTTGCCACATATTGTGGTTTTTGTTAACAAAGATACCAGGAGGATGACCCCAGCATAAATTCTTAGGATTAGTGTATGCAAACAACAGCAGGGAGAAATCAAAGGCATGTTATCAAATCTTTCTCATTTAAACAGTATCACATTGTATTAGGGAATGCAATTATATCAAAAGTTTTTAGATTTTGAATTTTTCAAGATATATCAATATTTCCTGAGACAAGAAACATGAAGTCATAAGTACTTTGGTGTTATTGCAATGACCACATGCAAAAATCCAAAAATATATAAAATTATTTTCTAGACTGAAGTAATATTACATCTTGTATACTGTATATTACAGTTTTAAGTAATAAATACATACTATTGGGATTAATAAATTACATGTATGTAAAAGCATTATCCAAATGGAGAATATGGTCAAATACGTCATGTTTAATGTCAATCATTTTAGGATTATATTGGATTTGCAAATGTTTTAATTTTAAAAGATATATTTATGCTGACCCAAGTGCAATATATATTTCTATCCTTTTAAGTATAAGATAAAGCAAAAAAATAGAACATATCTAAAATTGTACCTTCATTCAATGCAATTATGTGTTTTATATGTTCTTTGGCCTATTTATCTGGTTGTTAATCTGTATATAGAATAACTAACTTTATAATGAGTTATAAGATAAATAAATGAATATGATGCTGGTAAAATAAAAGGGATAGAGGGAAGGGGAAAAATAATTGAGATGTGTTATGTACATGTATCAATTTCCTACAATATATGTGATCATTACATATTGCAAGCAGGTACTAACAAAAAATTTTGAAAGAGAGCAATTATTGTTTTAAAAATTTTAGAAAGATCTATTTGAAAAGATTAACTTTGAATAACAACCTTATCCTACCCCTATTATTTCAAGCAACTAGTTATTGAACACTAATTTTATGCCCAGAACTATGAAATAGCTTTCTACACATCCCTTTATTTATGTCTTACAACAACCCCATGAGATAACTTTTAACTCCCCCTTTGAGGAAACTGAGACTTAGGGAGTTTTAACTTGACAAATATGACACAGCACTATTATATGACAGAGTATATATTAAACCATCTTGTAATTATTCAGTACTTCTCTACACAAGTCACCCCCCCAAAAAAAAGAAGACACTTTTCCAAACAATGCTGAAGAGATAAGTATAAGTAATTGCAAATAATCTTTTATTAAAGAGAAAGTTTAATGCTTTATCATGGGTCAATTTTTCCTAGCAGCTCATAATATTTTTTGAAATACTATTTAATTGCTCCTTTCATAGGAGATGAAACAAAAACGTTTTCAGTTCTAGAGAGGTAGATTCAAAACAGTTAATTACAGATCAGATATAGTTATTCTATGATCAGAGTTCTTAATGTGCAGATTTTCTTACTAAAATACAATAGTAGGCAAGAAATCTGCAAATGTTGGGTCATTTTTAGGATGTCCTTCCACTACAATGACCAAGAACAATTAAAAAAAGAAGATTCTGAATTTCTTTTTTTTTTTTTTTTACTTCTTAGGTTATCTTTCAATAAATAGTAGAAATGTTGTATAGATTTCTACCGTCTCATAACTAATCTGTTTTTATGATTTTTGTATCATTTGGACCACTGATGAGTTTTTTTTTTTTGTAAAAATGACACTCTATCATCAATTTCTAGGGAAATGCCTACATTTAAAACAGGTAAATAAGAAATGACATTTATATTTTTATAAAAAGTAGCTGTAATCACAAAATATGATTGATGTTTTTGTTGCTGCGGAGCTGGGGAACAAACCCAGGGCCATGCATGTGCTAGGCAAGTGCTCTAAAATTGAGCTATACCTCCAGGTCTCTTAACTTTTCAAATACATTTTAAACTAGTTTTAGATTTATAAAAGGGTTACAAGGATAATACAGAGTGCTCCTGTATACTCTTGCACTCATTTTTTTATCACTATTAACATTTTACATTATGGTACTTTTATCACGATTGTGAACCAGTTTTGACAGGTTATTAAGTAAATTCCATACTGTTTTTAGATTTCCTTAGTTTATACCCAGTGCCCCTTTTATGTTTCAGGATTTCATCCAAGATATTATATTCCATATAGTTTTCATGTTTCCTTGGGCTTCTTTTGATTGTGACAGTTTCTCAGGTTTTCATTCTTTTCTTTTCTTTTTTGGTACCGGGGATCGAACTCGGGATTTCCCGCTTGGAAGGCAGGTGGCGGAACCACTGAGCTAAATCCCCGGCCCCAGGTTTTCATTCTTTTCGATGGCCTTGTCAGTTGAGCAGTACTTGATAGGTGTTCTGTCTGATGCTCCTTAATCAGGATTTCTGAGTTTTATGTAAGTTGGAGTTATGGGATTTGGGGAGAAAGACCTCAAAGAGCATCAACTTCATCACTTCTGCTACAAGGTGCTTACTATCAACATTATTTATCACTGCTGTTGACGTTAATCATTTGAGTAAGGTTATTTTTCAGGCCTTTCTAACTCTAAAGTTCTGCTTCCTTCTCTTCCCATATATTTCCTAATCTAGATCAGCCCCAAACTTACATTGCGATAAATACGATTCTTAGAGTTTGTCTGTGGACTACAGAATTCTTAATATTCTTTACCAGAGGTAATTCTTCCAGCTTTTAAATCAAGAAACATCATTAACTAAAAATACACCTTGTTCTTTGTTATTTTGATGAACTATCCAAATGCTTCAATAAAAGCAGCTATTTAAAAAGTATTAATTTATTTCCCATGTTTCTCTAAAAATGTTTGGATATAGCAAAATTAGAGTTCATCTACCAAATGGATCGGTTTTAGAAAACAAGGGATTAAATCAGTATAAGGATTTACGCTTTATCAAAATTATCCCACAAATGGTGCTATTGTTATGAAGTGTAGCCCTTTTCAAAGTGATAACATCTACTTTTACATTTATTGATTTTTACTTAAGAAGCACCAGAGAGAAAGTAACAGGCAAAAATACATATAACTAGGACTGAGGCTATTGTTTAAAAAAGCACAAGAGGATAAAGATAACAACTAATATTAATTAAAAAATTCATTGTTATAAAAAGTCTTATGTCAGGGAGAGTTTTCAGTCAACAACAAAACTGATTTATAACCCCCCATTTCATCTTGATCTCTGTCTGTCTGATGAATTAAATGTAGATTGATATGGCTGGGTACTGTTAATCCAAATTTGCTTATGGCATGACTGAAGGCATGGATAACATACTTGGTCTGACACTGAGCACTCGTAACCCTTAAAAAACGATCATTTCCAAGTTTGTGCATAAGATGTACATTTTCACCTTCTTAAAATCTATTTTTAGTTTATTGCCACTTAAATCTACTTTTAATTAATAGAATGCCTTTCTGTGTCCAAGGTCTCTTTGGTTAATGGAAATAGCTAACTTTAATACATTTCCTTTATTTATTTATTTTTTTTGGCCAGGAACTGTTCTACATAATTTACATATATTGACTCATTGAATATTTGCAACTTTATGAAGCATCATTGGAACCTTTATCTTACAGGTGAGCAAACTGAATCTTGTAAACTTTAAGTAAAACATCTCAAGAACAAAAAGACCTTAGCAGCAAAGCTAGGATTTAAGTTGCCATTTTGTCTTTCGATCCTACACTCTGAAGAAGCTGGATACTTTGTACTCAAATCAAGATTTTTTTTTTTCAGACTCTCAGAATAAAAATTGTTTTAGATTAAAGAAAATCTTTAATCTGGTGGTGAATGCCTGTAGACTCAGCGTTCTGGTAGTTGAGGCAGGAGGATTGCAAATTTAAGCCCAGACTGGACAAATTGGCGACTTAGTGAGACATTGTTTCAAAATTGAAATACATACATACATACATTCATAAATATATAAACTTTCAAAAAAGGCGCTTCATATATAGTTCAGTGCACAGGCCCTATGTTCAATCCCTAGTACCATAAAAAAAAAAAAAGAAAAACAGAAAGGAAGGAAGAAAGAAAGAGGCGCTCACAATTTGAACGTTGTTAATAATACTTAGAGGTGATATAGCATAAAGTTTAAGAACACAGGCTTTAGAAGCTAAGCACCTAGATTTTAATCTCGTCTAACCATTAGGCATGTAGCTCCATAATCTTGACCAAGTCTCTTAGCTCTTTTGAATTCTGGGGTCTTCATTAATTCAGTGAAGATTACTGTAGGAATACTTAACGTTGTGATGTTGAAGATTAAAAATGATAATATAAAGTCACTATCACTATGACTTCACTAGTGTAAATTTTCAAAAACATTAATTATTATGGTAATTCCTAAAGCTACAAAGAAAAAGTAATGTATTACCAAAAATTTTTTTTCAAAAAATAAAAATCATATTATTTTACTTTTTCTATAAACTATTTTTAGTTACTTGGATTGAGTAGTCAGTTTGTTCATGTCCATTTTCTTCCTTGAAATTTAGTAATGTTATTGAGTAGTTTGTTTCTAAAAAGTGGCTTGTCAGTTAAACGTTACCAGGTTCTTGATAGCTTGCCTCTACTTCTGGAGTTGGATTCCAGGTTCTTCTCACCTTAAACAAAGAATCGAATAAAAGGAGCAATAATCAGTGGCAAAGTTTATTCAAGGAAGCAAAAATGAAGAGTAGGAGAGAAACTAGCTCTGCAGAGCCAGCTTGGGCAGAGTAAATAGAAAAAGAGGGTAAGAGCAAAGATAAAAATGCATGCTGCATCTGGGAAACATAGGTTGGGTTATCATGGAAAGGTATGATAGTACCAGTTCCTCATAGCTGCCTTTCTTTTAGATTGTACAAATCATGAAGAAACTCATAAGAACTTCTACACATGGGTCCTGAGAGGCGATGCCGAGATCCCATAACTTAGGCTAATGTCAACCCTAGGCCATCCTATTGAAAAACTGCTCGAGTTCTCGCCCTAAGTCCACTTGCAGGGTTTTGGGAACTGTTCTGCGCACGTGTCCTGGATCTTGAACTTAATAGGGCACCCTACTTCCCCAGCCAGCTTTTGCCAGACCCTAATCCCCTATTTCAGTAAGACACGTATACTGCAAATGACAAATGCTTACCGTGTTATCATTCTTTTAAAAATACATTGAACGCTTTGCTTCTTGCCTAGCAGTCTATGATAATGGCCTAATAATACATACACAACTAGTGTCAGAGATGAAGTAACTTGTAATTTGGAATAGTGAAAATAAAGATGTATTCTTTTTGCTTTTTTGAGATGTGTTCTTTATGTGTACCAAACCCTCGATGAGTATAATCACTATGTACTGCAAACATGAACTAATAAAAATTTTTAGAAAGAAATCTTGGGGAAAAAAACTACATGCTGAAAGATCTTAATGACAGAGACAACTTACATGTACTGAGTGTTACAGTGTAACTGGCTATATTCATTTAATTCTCTCAATTACTCCTCAAGGTGCTATATTACTCTCCCTATTTTACAGTTGAGAAAAGCAATGCACAGAGAAGTTGGAAAACCTTCAGAAAGCTCATAAGATAAATGGTAGAATTGGAATTTGAACCCTTGCAATTGTTTTTCTATTTTGATTTCAATTATAAAGCTGTAATATTGCTGCTTAATGTTGGATCAATAAAATTAAAGGAAATTTTTTAAATAATCATGAAAGGAATTTTAGAATCAGTGATTATTTCTTCCATTCTTTGGTTGTTGCTGATCCAAAAGGTGAAAATCATCAGTATGGATGTACAACCATTACCACTCTCCATTTCTGAAAGTTTTCTTTACATTGAATAATCCTGATTTTTATTTTGTTTTCAGTCCCGGGGATCAATACAAGGGTCTTTTCCATGCTAAGTTACTGCCTTACTACTGGGCTACATCCCTAGCCCCAAAACTTTTTAAAATCAGGAGTGTAGCTTTAGAATTTATTAATTTATTTCCATGTGTATTGCTGATTTAAATATGATTGCTTTTGATTCCTCAATAACATTTTTTTTTGCAACGACACTCATAATCTATTCTTTATGCATTAGACTGATACTCTGAAAAGATCTGGAGTTAGACTATCAAGATATCATTGTGCTTAAGAAAAAAACTAAAGCATAAAATAAGTCTTCTCTAGCTTTATTTTCCACTAGTATCTTTTTGACTCTGTGCTTTAATGGCTCCATTTAAAACTTTAAGTTTTCAAATGCCCTTTGCTTGCTGTCACCATACTTGGGAGCCTTTGCACATGCCGTTCCATGTCTTCTGCTTGTCATCTCCTTTTCTGCCTAAGTCACGTCTGTACTCAGTAAAGGAGATATTCCCAGATACTCCAGCCTAAGCTCTGCCTTCTTGTAACATGCTCCGAGGCCACTGTCCAAGTCTTAACGTTTATCATTCAAAGATCTTACAGCTACTATATTGATGGTTAATTTTTCCATCAGATTGAAATCTTTTAGGTGACAGTGTCGAACACATTTCTAAAACTTAATAAATATTTGTTGGATGTGTGAATATTTTAAAGATTCATTAAATGTCTATTATGTTCCAGACACTGTTTAGATACCAGTAATATGGAAATGAGCCAAAATGAAGTCATTGCACCCTTGGAGATGTTATTCCAGTAACATGAGATTGACAACAAAACAAGTTCATGTCAGTTGATAATGTGAAAAAATTAAAGCAGAAGAGGAGAGTGATTCATATGATATTTTAAATAGATTGTTTTAAGGATTAAAACTAATACACTTGAAAGTATCCAAAATATGCCAACAAAGTAAGCATTCAGTAAGTTTTGTAATTTTTCTTTCATTGAAGTGCAGCCTTTTTCATGAAGTATCTTTGAGATCTAAATAGTGCATGGAGAATTCCAGAAACTCAGAAATACCTAAATATTAAATATTAGTACTGTTATCATTGGCAGTACAATTAATAAAGTCTGAATGCATAACATTTCTGTTTTGTGTTAGCACTGCATATGAAAACTAAAGGAACAGAGGAAACATGTATAAGAAATATAAGTTCCCTTTCATAAGCCTTTTGTATAGTGAAAGTCTCAACAAAGACACTACTTTCTTGACCTTTATATAAACTTCAAGTAAAATGGAAAATGAGAAATTGGAGCTCTTAATCATTACTTGGACAAAAGTCATATGAGCAAGGATTATTTATGGTGTTAATTTCCTAAAAGATACATTATAATGGGACAATTTACCCTGTGAAGGAAAAGATGTAGTCATCTAGGAATCATGACAACTTTTCAGGGTGTAGAAATGGATGGTGTCCAGTACTATAAACATAATTTTTCCTGGTATAATCAGTTCCATTTTGATTAGATGTCAGATAAAGGAAGCAAGGCAAGCAGAATGTCTTCTCTGATAAAACCACATTATTATTATAGACTTATCATCAGTGTTCTTCATTTTATAATTTTTGCCAATGTCAGCTACTCTAGGCCCTGAATACTCATGAGATGTTGGATTCCATTTAAAGACCGTATTATCTTGCTTCCCTCTTTATCAACATAATGTAGAAATTGAAAAAGGGATTCTATTTTGATATCTATCATATCAATGGTCATGGAAAACTAAGAATAATGACATACTCATTTATTTATCTTAGTATGTTCAGTTCAAAAAGTCAGGGAAAATAGATTAAAAGAAAGATAGTCATGTCTGAGTTAAAGAAACTGCAATGATTGTCTTATAGAAACTCACTGGGAAATGTTTAACAAAATTCTTGATGCAGAATTAAAAGAACTATTTAAATGGGATTTTCAACGGAGTAAATTTTTTTTCTATTTCAAAAGCTACAATGTCTAAGAGAGCAGCTCCAAAGACAACCTCAAAAAATAAAGAGTGAAGCTAACAAATAATAAAACGTTGAAAGTGCTAACATTAAAATCAGTGTGAGGACTGGCATGATAAGTAATCCCACTGAACACTAGGATATTAAATTCTGAGTGAGAGTTAGGTAGAGGAGGAGAGGGCATCAGGAGCAGCTGACTTTAAGGCACTGAAGTGCACTCCGTCAATTAACTGGCCTATCGATATTTTGTTGAATTTAATGCAGAAGTCTGAGGTTTGATATGCGTCTTCTCTTGAAGTCTGTTTAATGGCCTTGACCAAGAAATCCAGGTCCAACTTCCATGTCAGCTGTGTCACTTTATGGAGCGTCAGATATTCATTCCATCATTACCATTATTATCAGTTGAATTAGGACAATAATGTTTCACACCTTAAAGTGTTATTCTTAGGATTACATATGTTCCTGTATGTAATGCACTTAGGAGGCGGTTTAATAATATTCTCTCTCAGTTTGACTATAATTTTGGAATGTCCAGGGAGAAAGATGGAAACAATTGCTCACAGCCTGTCTTTAGGAATCCATTAGAGATATCTAAATTTAACAGCATAAAAGAGGAAAAGCGTGCACATGTGTATGTTGGGAGTGATTTGTGGAAGACAGAAAGTTTGGGTAATAAGGAATTTTCACCTTGCTAAAATAAGTTCAGTGAAATATATTTAACTAAGTACACCAAATCTCCAGGGAAATATGGAGGTAGAATGGAATGTATAAGGCTCAGGGGTGTGGCTGTGATTGCAGCATGTCTTGACTGACCATGCAACCAAAAACTTAAACAAGTTAAGCACTGAACTCAGAGTATCTGATTCTCACATTAGACACTTTCATCTTTTTCCCCATATACCACTGGAATGAGATTTTTTTGTTTCTTATTTGTTTCCTTGTATGTCTTTAATTCAATGATTTTATGACATAAAGCTTTTTAAACATTTTTGACAAGATTCCATGTGACAGTACATTCAAATTCTATAATTTAGAACTACTCTGCATTAGTTTAATACAAACTTGCATTTATTTGTGATCAAAACAACAGTAACATTTCCAGATGATGTAACTTGGATTCTTGAGACACACTTTTCTTAATGACAAATTTCAAAGCAAATTATTTTGCCCATTTCTGTAGCAGTCTTGTCCTAGTTTCTAGATCACTTACTGAAGTATAAGGGATGACAAGTTTCCCTTGACAAGGTTTTAATTAGTTTCCATATGTGATACTTTTATACCATGTGGTCCTGAAATTTTTCTTTTTGTATAAAAAAGGCCACTTAAACTCTTTTAATTATTTACCTGCATCACTTCTGATACTCCCCAAACAGATGGCTCTGACACTTTTTTTTTTGCTTATTTGTGCTTCAGATTTTTTTTTCCACTTTGTTCTCATTCCAGAAATTGAGAAAAAATAGTTTGCTTTCTGAGCATTTGTATTAAAGAAAAAGTAAAAGATTGAGTGTAGGTCAACTGAAGGATTTTCTGAAGTTAAATTCACTTACAGACAATGATGGAATGAGTTTAAAATTGCCTTTCTGAAGGGAGAATGGATGCTGTCCTCTGGCTTCTAACAGGACAGTTCTTGTAGAGCTTTTTCAACCTGCACAAAATTTTGACATTTGCTTTCTTTTTTGGTTGTGGGTTTTGGGTGATAAAGAAGAAAGTTATTGTTTAGTTCCCACGATATTGAGTTTCTGCAGCTGCAGATAAACAACTCAAGTGTGGTAAAGATAAATCATTTTGTACAGGCCAAGAAGTCATTTGACAGGAGTGATTTCTTTTTAACCACTTACCAGTCCAATTATTTAAATAAGGAAATAATTGCATATCACATATTTGCATAATTTTTATTAATTTTTATAAGAATAGAATAGGATATATAAAAATCACAATTTTATCAACTTTATTCAATACAACAATCAACTGGTTGAAAGGAAACCTTCCCAAGTGATGCTCGAGATAATCAGTACGAAAACAAATGCACTGCCCAAGTGACAGGGTAAAAGGCTGGTTACTATAGGTGAGTTTTTCCCATTCTTGCAGATGAGAGTACTATCTGTGCTACCCTATCAAAAGGAGATACTGAAATTTTATTTCTTCTCTTCATCCTTGATCCTGGTGATTTGGTCAGTGCTCGCTAGAGAAACAGATTTAATGCAAGTTTCTTACAAATACGTAAGAATTTACAAGATTGGCTTACACTGGCCGCCTGCAGAGTGAGGTGTGGTGCAGAAAAGTACAAAAGGGCTATCTGTTCACAGGATATCTGAAGAATCCAGTCAAAGACCTGGTGATCAGTGTAGTGTCCCATGTGAGTCCACATTAGGAGGCCAAAAGGTCTGTGAAGGAAGCTAGAGTCTAGCACCTAAAGCTAGGAGATGTCCAAGATGAAGGTGAAAACAGAAGTGAACCTTCCTTCTTCATTTTTCTGTTTTCAGAATTCAGAAGATTCTGTAAATCCTCTCAGCTACACCCAGAACTATGCTGATCCAATTCAGTTGGGCATTTTTTACTCAAATTGACACAATCAGTGAATTGTCACTACTGGCTACTCTTGTTCCTGGCATAGAGCTGCAATGCAGGGGCCCTCAGGGAAGCTTGAAGCCAGCACTTCCTAGAACTCTGGTAACTCCTGCTCCCAAAGAGCCTCTTACACCTTTGACATCTGGCAGTATTTCTTTTGCTTCCCTCTCTTCTCTTTCAAATTTCAGCTCGAAATTTGTCTCTTTCAGAAAGTTTTTCCTCTTGAGCTCATTGACTCTAATTATTCCCCACAGTATTTTGTTTGAAAATTACAGCATTAAACTTTGTTCTTGTTTACATATTTTTGCTTGAACACTTCTTTTACTATAATGTAAGTCCTCTGTCCTTAACCAGTTTTTAAAATCCTTCAAAGGCTGCTGCTGTTATTTAGCTTTATGTTACATAACACGTATGTTGTGTGATACATATACTCTGTCAAGTCAGTGTTCCAAAAACTTTGAAATTCATTTTCCTGCCAACTCTCTCACTGATCTTCAATTTGTATTTCCAGTTTCTTTCCTCCTTCTTATATTCTGACTTCCTTAATGTTCTTTAGTTTGACCAGAGGTGGCCATTTAGATTCATCTGAGAATTTATTATTTTTCATTACTCTTTTATCTCTAATATACTATCTTATTTACCATGATATCTGCTCTTTCACTAGGCTTCTCAGTCTCTTTAATCTTATGACTTTAGCAAATGACATTACCTCCTGCTTTACGGCAAGTTTCAATGTCCTTCATCTCCTTTCTCCATGCCTCTGATTTCCTCTCTACCTTTCTGTCCATCTGCTCTACTTCTCCTGCCCCTGAGGATGCATGCTTCTCCCCTCCCAGCACCTGCAGCCCAGCCTTCCCATGACTTTCTGCCCTATTAGAAACTGTGATTCTTGAATTACTAATACTTCCAACTCTACTTCCCTTGGTTAAGATTACCCTCAAACAAATCTCTGACACAGCGTTTCCTAAGATGGATTTTTGGATGAATGGGTGATTGATGTAAAATCTAGCTACTCTTTTTCTACACTATCAAACCTGTGAAAATAAGAGGCAATATTTGGTATTTTTCTAATCACAAATGAATTGCTCAACCCCTGGGATCTGAGTCCTGTGTTCATTGCATTGCCTGCAACAGCAGGAGATGACTACTTATTCCCAGATCTCATCCTTTTTTAATTTTCCTTTTCTATCCACAAATGATCCACTTAGTTTTGAGATTTTGGTTTCTATACTCTTTCAAGTACAACTTCTTCCCGCCTCCCTTTTTGCACCCTTTTTGTAGTTTTTACTGGTGAATGATTCAACATTCTATAGGCTTTTCTTCTTTTTCTCCTTTTCCACTGAATGTCATATAGTTCTAACTTTCCAACCAATTATTAAAATGGTTAAATGCTGTATTGAAAAATTGAAATTCGCCAGTTCTACAGTTTGTGAAAGGGTGGAAACGGGGCTCAGCCATAGGCGAGCAGCCCCGTAATCTCCTGTGTATACCGCACAGGGCTGGTGAGCTTGGCTGCTGTTTCCTGGAAGGACTCAGTGTATGTGGTCAGGACAGTGGAAGCTGTGCTTTGAACATGCTGCTATTCACACATGTCACATATAGATGAAAGCTTGTTTTGTTTCAACACTATTAATTTAGATTGTTAAATGTAGCTAGATAAACCTTATAATACTTTGGTAGCACTAGTTTTCCAAAAATTATATCTTTGCCTATGTACTCTCATGTATAATAATGTGAAATAGTAATCTGCTATAATAAAGCAAAGGTATGCAGTATTCTCACCAACACCAAATACACCACCTTGCACAGTGACTGGTGAGGATCGTGGCCTTGCATAAACTGCTCAAGTCTCTCTTTCTTCTTCTATAAATTGGTAATAACATCACCTGCCTTAGTGAGTGTTAAATGACATCATGTATGTATACTGTTTAAACAATGCCAGTAAATGGTTAATAATTATTAACACTTAAGGAGTGCTTTTAGTTTTCATAGACCTATATAAAGTGTTTCCCATGTGTTGACCAGTTAATTTTCAGAAAAGCCCATAAAGTAACTACTATTATTATCCCTGTTATACAGATAAGAAAAACCCGAGGTACAGGATATTTAGATAACTCTCAAACTCATATGGTTAGTAAGTGGCAGAGTGAGGATATAAACCCAGGAAATCTGGTTGTAGACTTCTTGGTGGTAAATACTACACTGCCTCTGATAATAAAAAGAACATACTTGCTTCTTTTCCTAAGGGGATATGCAATACAATCAGATCAAGGCCAAGTGAATGGTCTCTATTAATTATCAAATTATTTCTTATCCCACTTCCTGTGAACATCAGAATGAGTCTTTTTTGTTCACCCCAATTCCCACCACTCAGCTCAACCACTGCTCAATGAACAACTGAGTGAAGGGCATTCCCTCACTGACCTTTTCCATCATAGTTTCTACTGGGGATGTGGACCAAGCATGCCTGAACATCACCTGGAGAGAAGTCCTCTAGAAGTCTTAGATTGAATCCTGTGCTTCTTGCTTGAAGTGAACCTTGTTAAAATTCCATAAGATGAGGTTGGCCATTCAATTAAGCATATGGAAAATGTCACTTTCTACTTGTGCTTCAAATTCATACAGCTCGCTGATCAGAAGTTTTTTCTTGAGATAAACTGAGTAGGTATTGCTATTTTCTTCATCATCTGAATCAAGGTCTGCATTCCTTATGTCTGTATGTCAATTCTTGCTTCATTTCACTGTCACAGGAACTTTGACTCATATGACCAATGTCAAAGTCATCATCTTCATCATTCGTGCATGAGTAATCTGATGGTTCACTTTTGACTTTCTCCAAAACCTGCAAATCTGTTTTTTCATGTGCCAGTGTACTGAACTGGGCCTCTTCTGTTGCTGCTTTGGAGCTCCTGTACACACCTTGACATTCATCTGCCTTCTTCCTTCCCTTTTTGAGTGTTTCTCAAGGTCTATTTTTCCTTTTACCTATAATTTTTTCCTTTGAAAATTTTAGCTAATTTGGCAGTTTCAATAGTCAACTTCTCCCTAAAATTGTACCTTTTGATGTGACACATTTCCTACAAGAATTCCTTTCCAAATTTTCAAATAAATATTTAATCAGTCTCAGGTGCCTTATTAATAAAGAAATTAAAATTTATCACACCATCATCCAAATATTTTTACATTACTTTCAAATAGATCTTTAAATATATTTCTGTTATTTTTAATATCATTATTCCAGATATTTGGTTAACCAATTACTTTTGACTCATCTATTTATATCTAAGCCCTTAAAGAATGTAATGTTTGTGCCTCATTTCTTGTTTGTCTGCTACCTTACCTCCTTAGGCCACCATACCTGTTCATGACTCTATCAGTTCTTGTTGCCTACTAACAATTACCATAACTCCCATCTGTAATCCTTTTCACTCCTGTTTGTCACTTTAGTTTTTCTACATTGATGAGGGTAACAATAGGTATCACATTAAATAAACCCAAATTTCAGTGGGTAATATGATAAATTTTAATTCAAACTCACATAATGGTCTGAGTTGATTCCATGTAGGCAAGGTTGGACATGATTCAGTTGCATGTAGTTATTTAGAGACTTGAATGGGTACTAACTCACAAAGCCTTAACACGGGGCTCCCACATTTGCCTTGGCACACTGCATCTAGTTGCTGAGATGCGCTGTTATAAAATGGTCTTTGGAGGTCATTGTCAGAGAGCTGGAAAGTGAAGACAATAGTTTCTGCTCCTACTTCATAGGGTGGCAGTCATGCTTACCTGGCCACACATCACAGAAACATCATCTGTAGCTCCTTAGCTTCTTCTCATTGACAACACTACAGCATGAAAGAGAGCAGCACAATGACCATTGTTTCAGTGATGCAATCACTTTGGCCTACAATTTGCTTTGCAGAATATTTTTCCTTGAAAATAAATTCAATTTCTTTAATAAATATGAATGTCTCTCACATCCTTCATGCACCAACTAGAAATCAGAAGTGGTAAATTGCAGACAGAATGCCTAACACACTTTTATGTAGTTGGATATTACCCAAGAAGCTGACCCATAATTCTTGACTTGGTAGCTCTGAACTCTAATTTTTTGTCTCTTCTTCAAAGTAAGGGGCCCACAAAGTGGCAAGAATACTGCTTTTTAATTTGCTTTTATCCTTATGAAATAAATAATCAAATGATTTTAAGTGGTAAAAAAGTTATGGCAAGCCAAGTCTCACTACAATGTCTTTTTCTTGGAAACATTTTATTTGTGTTATCAGTGGAAAGATTAGTTCTATGTAAGTTACTTCTTTATAGTTACAAGCAACCCCAAAAGAAGATCTTGAGCACAGTAGAATTGTATGACTTGAGTCATAGTTTAAAGTATTACTGTGAGTTCTGTGTAAAAATAGGTACCAAAGGTAAAACTGAAAAGATTTAGGGAAGCTATTAAAATAGTCCAGGTGAGAAATAAGCAATATAAAAATGCTGATAGTGAGAGAGGAAATCACCACCTCAGTATGGAATTGGGCAACAATGGGTTAACTGTGTTATCGGCAAACTATGGGTTAGTTAGGTAACTATGCTCTTTGTAGAATGAACCTGAGTAACCACAACAACTTTTGTAATCTGTTACCAAAGGAGCATAATGGACTCAGAAAGTCCTGCCAGAACTCCTTGGGCCCCGCCCCCCTGCTCTCCTTTGTATAGATACTGCTTGCTATATTCCCAGGGAAACGCTAATGAAATTAAGCCTCATAGATATCAAAAGAGGTGTATAAAGAAGAACAAACTTCTATACGGGGCTCTTGAGACTGACAGGAGTCACTTGCTGAGCCACTGACATTAAAAGCCAATTTGCTCCAAACTCCACGTTAAGAGTGCTCTCTCTGGGGTCCTCACAGTTTCCTGCTTCAATAGCACTCTGTATCACCTCTGTATCACCTGTATGAGAGACCTAGGCTCTAAAATGAAGCATCGTGGTAGATATTCTTTAAATCTCACCTCACTGTGACCATGGTTTAACTTCTTCCAGGACACCATTAGAAGTCAAAACAATTACCCTCATGTTGCCCTCTAGCAGCACTTATAACCATTCAATTAATTTTCCAGCTACTTCTACATTTTCATTTCCATAAATGATTGTTAGTTGTTTCCTTTAAAATGTTAATGATATAAATGAACAAGATTAAATGTCAACAAAAATTTGTTTCACATTCAAAAATATTTTATTTCCTGCTCAAGAAAATCTCTGACTGATTTATTTGTAATAATAAAAAATATTTTATTTAAATATCAATCCACTTATAGATAAACATATGTTTATTCATTAAATTTATTAAAAATTCATCAAATAATATTATTGGTTAAGTTATAATCAATGACAGTCAGAGTTTAAGTTATCCTGAATTCTAAAACCATGGATAATAATCTGAGTTTCCTTCAATGTTTTAACAGTACTGAAGTCAGTACTGCATTTATGATGAGGACATGTGCTCTAAAGTAATTATACTGTTTATGAAGCTTAGCTGTACTTCATATTAACTTGGACTGATATTTTATCTATTATATAATGTACATGTGAAAATTAAGGTAATCATGGAAAATACTTATGATCATGCCTGGCTTACATAAGTAATTCTTGCTTCTATATTCAATGAAATGTTGACTTTATTTTTGGAGGCAATATTTAAATGATCTCTAACATAATGTCCACTTATTATTATCTTTTAAAAAATTTAAATATTCTCCCTTTCACCTATCTTATTATGGACAGTCTAAGACAATATGAAAAAAGTGCTGAGTTTCTTTAAGCAAATAATAGTAATAGTAATAATAACATTTACATAAAATTCAATTGATATTAACTGACAATCCAAAAAATGTTCATATTTTTAGTTCTTTGTCTCTGCAGTTTTGCAGAAACAGTAGCTGAGAAAATATTTTTCATTTTTCCTTTAGGAAATTGAAAAATATAAATCTTCTTGTATTTTTGAATGTCTAACATACTCTGTCAAGTAATTGGGTGTTTCATAACCTGAATCATTTCTGGTTGGATTGTTGAAATGCCAAAAGAGATTGCAAATACACAAGTTATTTTGATTGATTTGTATTAG
Source organism: Heterocephalus glaber (assembly GCF_000247695.1). The sequence continues at coordinate 7,825,800 of NW_004624802.1, read as the reverse complement.
CATCTGCAAACCTCCATCTCAGCTCATGGCATAAGATGTAGCAAAACATATTGCTGGAACACTTCTCTTTTTAGATGGTGGCTGCACTGTATTAAAGGGAACATATTAGTACTGGATTACATTGAGTGCATAAAACTTAGCAAATTAAAAATATTTTATTGGTAAGAGTAAACAAAAGGTATTGACTCAGTGAAACAATTCTGTATTATTAAGGGATATTTTATTTTAGAAAAAAATGTGTGTCAAGTAGCACATGATTTTTCTCCATCTTTTCATTTATTATGACTTATTTTAAACATTTTTGAGTAAATTTCATTAGCAGGCATGGTAGGAAGTGCAGACAAATACACATGACACCTATTGACATGGGACCAAGTAGAATATTATATCTAGTAAGAAAAGCATAAGTAAAATATGTTACTTGGGGTAAAAATTCTGGTCAGAGAGATACAGTAAAGTTGCAAAATGTGTCATTTGATATAGACTTAGCAGAATTACATTTGCACATATGAGGATGGGGAAAAGACATTTTAGGAAAATAAAATGTATGAAGTTAGAATTGGAGAAAAGTTATTGGTAAGAAACAAAAAATAGACTAAAATCTATATGAGGCAAGCAAAACTTAGTTGGGTCTAGGCTGTTGAATAATATAAGGTTGGTTTATTTATGTATGCATTTATTTTTTAGGCAATCTGCTGATAATTCTACATTAAAAGCTTATTGTATCTTAGCACTACTTTAGATTGCTTGGAGAAGGACAACAATTGAGGTGGAAAGACCAATTAAGAGTTCATTAAAATTGACCAGGTAAACTGAATTTAGGCCCTGAAGTTGAGGTTTATCTGTTCCAATTAAGATAAACCAGTTTTGATTTCTACTTAAGGATGCTCCTAAATTATTCTCTATATAGTTGAAGTTCAAATTTGATTTATTGAAAAGTGAAAGCAAAAATTTACAAGTAAAACTGTAAATGTGGTGCTATACCACATACCTCTCTGTCTCTCTCACTCTCTCTCTATGTGTATAATACTGTATAAGTAAAAATATAAGTATTCTTCCTTATTATAGAAAAATAGTTTAAGATAATATGAAGGAAATACTGAATTTCCTTGAGCCAATAATAGTAATAATAACACACACACACACACACACACACACAAAGGCACATAATAGGTAAAGACATATTTGAAGAACGGTTTTCAAATTCCAGTAGCCAGAGCCTAAAGTCAAACAAGTGGGGGAATGTGAATTGTGTCGGTGCAGCAGATTGAAGGTGTTCACTCCAGGCAAGCAGGCAAGTTACTAGTCTGTTCCCTCGGTAGCAGATCTGGGGAGAGAGATTTATGGAATTTGTTCAGGAATGCTCTCAGATCAACCCTGAGGGAACTGGGTGGGGAGAAGAAACATTAAACCAATCGTCACGAAAACCTCCATTAATCCTATGAGGAGCTCCGGAGATGAGTTTACCTCTCAGAGTTATTCTGGATTGGGCCAAAGGAGTCAGCCTTTATACCATGTCTCATATTCTTTAAATAATTCACAGTGAGGCTCACCAGAGAACACTCAGCCATTAGCTGTCCCAGCAGCTGAGAATAAATGAGTGCTTATGTTCTGAAGAGGAGGTACGGTGAGGTGAGCAACATTCCACAATGAAGTCCGACAGGTTGTAGAGGCTGGAGGTCATGTTTTTTCTAAGAACAGTCTCAGCATTGTACGGTGAGAAGCAAATTCCATTAAAGAATTTCATCATTACTGCATCATACATTTAATTAATTATTGTTTTCAAATATTTTTTAATATTTTACCATTTTATTGCAATAAACATTCCATTTGGTACTTTTCTATTACTAGTCCTTTGGCATATTTGCCTTTGATGTATGTCATTCTCTATGCTTTTGAGATAAATATAAATAATGATCCAATAAATAAGAGGATTTATTCCATTTCTGAAAAATTTCTGCTAGATGAATGCATGGCTCCACTCATTCAAGTTCATTCATGTCCTTAACCTAACAGGAATTAATTTGCTGCCTAGATTTCTAAATGAAATCACTACTGGTTTCTTATGAGTCAAAATATTATGTTAACCTACCACATACCCTTGCTTAAGCCGTCTTTAGTAACTTTATCCAGAGAATTACACAGTTTTACAACAAACTCTTCCTCTGGGCTTACAAGGTACTGACGTGATCTGGTCCATAATACTGTACTGTTCATTGGCCAGTGTAATTTTGGTAGCTGAAAACACCAGGCAGGAATCAGAGGCAAAACAGCATGCAATTACCACTGCAAGATGATACCACAACTTGTGATAAGAAATAATTATGAAACTCTTGCGATTGTCTTCAGCCTGTCACTGTCAGACTGCTGTCTGTTTCTTATTGGCAGTATACTCTGAAATATATGTGACAGAATTGTAAATGGTGACAGAGCAAAGAGAGCAAAGGGTCTATCTTCTTGTTAGCCATGTCAACTGATTTCCCTAGGACCTAGAAAAATGAAGTACTTTCTCTGTTGTTCATCAAGAGAGAAAGATACCTATATTTGCATCTGTGCTACGTCTATATCAATATCTCTTAGACATGTGACAGATATTTCTATTAAGTGTCCATTACAGTTCAGTCACTTTTATATTTATTAATTTTTATAGCAACCCTTTGAAATAAGAATTAATTCCAACAGATTTCAATAGACCATGTTACATAGAAACGGCAGACATAGAATTGAATTATAGAACAGTCTGTCTCAAAGACTTCATTCAAAAGTTCTCAATCCAGGCTGTGCAGGAGAAAATCACTTGGAGCTTAAAGGAAATTACAGATGCTATACCACATGCCTGAGAATTCTGGTTCAATAGGTCCAGCCTAGAGTCTCAAAAATATAGGCTTTAAAAACTACATAGGAGGATGTGACACAAAGAGCTATCACCTAGAGTCATTCCACCCTACTTCTGTATTTTTATTTCAGAAAGTGAAGTTTCCAGATTGTTTACTATTGAGAGTCCTGTCAGACATGAACTCTATACCTGAAGGTTACATATTAAGGATATCTGATCAAAACACTTCCAGCTCCTGTTTATTTTAACATTATGGCTGTCTGCTATGCTCATAAACTTCTAAAAATATTTTATAAGCTATTAAGTGTGTATTGTATATGTTAATATTACAGATAAATAGGGTATATTGGTAAGAGGGAAACTGTCACATTAAGGATGCTAATAAGTAAAATAGTTAAGTCTTACTTATTTTGCCTACAGGATTTTTTCCCTGTTGTAAATACTTTCGTCATTCTTCACTTATTTCTGTTAACAAAATTTTACTTAAATGTACACAAATGACCACATAAATTACTTTCTTTTAAAAATATGCAAATAGAATCAGGCCCAAGTTGGCATGTTTCTGTGAGTGGGTGATAAAAGAACTGACACAATGGATATCTACTAAACTAGGTGCATTAAATTGTCTTAAATCGAGTACCTACTATATACTAGACATTATGGTAGAAATTTTATCTTCATTTAGTTTTTAAGACAACGTAGGTTTTTGGAAAAGCAGCCTTGCTTTTCATTATATGGATAAAACAGCAGAGGGTCAGAGAGGTAAGAGCAGTTGCTGAAAACCACACAGCACATAAACTGGAACCAAATTACAAGTAGGTCAGTCTCACCTTGAAGCAATTTCCTTTTGTTCATTATTTTTATGCTTTGTATTGTAGGCAAAATTACTTTCTTCTTATTTCTATGAGTAAAATTTATTTAGCAATGAGCAGAACAGAGAAACAGTTATGAAACTGTTATGAAATAGGCAGTCTTAGGCTTATGTTCTTCATAAAATGGATTCATATGATGAAAGCATAGAATCATGGTTTAGAATCAGAGAGCCTGGGGTTAAAGTGCTTCTACTAAGAGCTGTTCTCTATTACCTCCATTCATCTTCCTCATCTGAAAAATGGGAAAAATATGGAATCTTATACCTTAGTTTTGTTGACAAATATTTAATGCAAAAATACCCATTAAAAAACAGCATTGTGCTTCTCTCCTAGCAGGTGCTTCATAGATGCAGTTATTGTTATCATTAATAAGAATCTTACTGGTTAATCAGGCGATGCAATTTCTGCTTGCCTCTTTATGTTTGCTTTAGAAAAATAGGGTAAGTATTGCATGTTTTTAAAACTAAAAGTTTACATAAATAAACGTAACTGACATTAATGCAACATATAAGGCTTTATATTATGATGCAATATTTATGATCAATTTTTAATGCCACATCCTCAAATTTAGGGAACTTAATTATGTCTCCTGAATAAAATGATATGATGCTTGGAAAGAATTATCCTTTAGAGATTGTTGGAGTCATGAGGAATAAATGCTGTGGGTAGATTTATATGGAAAGGGATTAGTGACTTGGAATTTAATGGCCATTATCAGGATAAGCTGAGTAATCTTGGAAAAAGGCATATCCAAATGCCTCTTACAAAATGTAGGGAGATATGAGAGATGTTCTGGGATTGTCACATGGTTAGGCATTCTTCCCACAATTATCAAAACAGGACTTCTGAGCCTGGCCTAGATGTATATGCCTGTAATTTCAGCACTTGGGCCTTGAGGCAGGAGGATTGTTGAAGTTCAAGGTCAATCTGGGAAACATAGTGAGTTCAAGGCCAGCCTGAATTACATAGCAAGATCTTGTCTCAAAAAACTAAAAAAGGAAGAAAGTTAACAAAAGATGTGTATCAATCCCTGCTAATCATGGGAAAACCCCAAATAGCAAAACATGTCTGTATATATTTGTGTCACTATTAGAAATACAGTTAGGGTTACTTTAGATATTCACCAAACTGAAACAATTAATGAGGTTCACTATCAAGAGCCGTTTCTGAGAAAATGATGTGGAGTATGAAAAGTCAGAGGAATTCTTGACAGAATTTCATTTATACACTGACTTTTATAAAAATTAGTTTTAGAAATAAAGAGTTGTAGAAATACAGTCAGTTGGCTGAGATGAGTATGCAGTGGTACACATTGCCACTTCCATAATAAAAAGCTTGCATTACATTTTATGGGTTTATAGTTTCTCCCAATGTGGCAGATTTCTCCCCAATGTTAACAATACAAACAGGAAGAGGGCCCAGATACATGTAGTGTACATCACATATCTTAAGTCTAAAAGGTAGAGTACGAGAACTGTATGAAATTCTGACTCCAAGAAATAACAAATGAACAAGATAATAAATATTATAGCAGAAATTAGTGCTCAAAACAATAAAAGAAATAATTGATATCCTACTAGCAAAGACAAATTGAGAATCCATCATAATTCAGAGGAACATCTTGAAGAACAGAGTCTGTTGAAGCCAGACCATGAATTTATATCGTAGCTCTACTACTTAGTAGTTGTGTGATTCAGGGACACACTTAATCCCTTTTTGTCTCTATTTCTATATCTGTCAAATGGAGATCTGAATTTCTGACTAGAGGACTGTCTAACATCTTACATTTATTTATGTCCACAAAGTGCTTCTTAAACTACAAGTTATTGTGAAATTATTAGAGTTATTTATGAGAGGAACAAAAAAATCAAAGAAAAATAGACAAAGCAATAGAAGAGAAATTAAGAACATAGGAAAAGATCATGAAATTAGACAATTTCAAAACATGAATTAACAGTAATAAATGAACATATTGGGTTGAATCATATGAAAGAGAGGTTTTATGGGTCATAAAATGTCAAATTGTGATATTTCCAGTGATATCTAATTGATATCAGCAAGTTTCATGTAGGTCAGTATAAGACATAGATGAGTTTTATAAATTTTTCTTTTAAAGAGAGAAATCTATTTTAAATGTTCAGCCAAAATATCATGTCTACGTTATCTGAAGATCAAGAATTATTTTAGCAAACCTTGAAAATATTTGATGTTCCAAGTCATAAAAATGGAATAATTATAGTTACTATTCCAGAAACTTCGTTAGTGTAATAGCTCCCATAATTTTGTTATAATTTATAATGAAATAATTTATTGCTATTTCATTATTTTAATATCAACAGATAGACAATCTTATTTTTAATTTCTCCCTTCTAATACTAATTCAAAAGCTAGGACGGAAATATTTATTATTTTTCTGATGAAATTAGAATACAAAAAATATTTTCTACAGGTATAGCAATGGAACACTTATAATTATAGTAATTTATTTAATGAGATTTCACTAAATGTGTTTAATTTGCTAATACAAAATTGAAAAATATTTAATGACAAAATATTAAAGCCTCTTCTTGATTTAGATTATGTAACTGTGTTTGTGAACTGACTCTGAGATGTGTTTAATCACATCTCTGTTATTTTAGTGGAAAATCTTTTTGATGACTGTCATTCTATTGGAATGCAAGATATATTAAGATATATGCATAGTTAATATAGTGTAAGACATTAAAGGATTGTATTGATAATCTTCTTCATGATTTTTAAATGAAAAGTCACTTAATTGAATTTATTATTTGTTTTACCCGTGGTGTTATTTGTAAATAGTATTTTTCAAAGGATTAAGCAATCTCTTTTACCTCATAGTTAAAGAATTTAAAATTTTGAGAATATCATTCAGAGAATAATTTCTTCTCAGAGTACTGAACACAAATCTGTTGGATTGCTTGTGAATCATTTTCACTCCAAGTAAGATAAAATATTTAAGGTAATAACTGAATTTCTGTGCTTTTAGTTAAAACTAATTAATGGGAAATATGATTCCCATTTCTGCTGCATTATCTTTCAGAAAAATAGAGAAGTGAGAAACTTGTCCTACTCTAATGCAAACAGATGTGGGAGAGACCCACACCCATCTCTGTTGAAGGCACTGTTGTGGGAACATCTTCATTGTGCAGCTCTTCTCTGAGATTCAGTCTCCACTCAGTTCTCCCTGGCCCTGTGTATTGGTTACTCAAAAGCAATCAGGACTTGAAGAAAAAAGGACTTCCAGTACTGCATCCTGTGCCAAACAGTAATCCACACACAGAACACTTTCATCTCCAGAGGATTCTGGTATCTTAAGACTTTTTAGAGATCTGAATTACATTGTTTTCAGTTTCACATTTATCTTGAGAACTAAGTTCACTCAATTCTGGGCACATATGTCTTTTGATGGCTTGTCCCACCATTCCAGAATTTAGAACTGGAGTATTTATAATATCTTGTTGATTTAGTAATTCAAATTACATCAAATGAGGATTTAATGCCCTTGTAGTTGGATTTTAAGAAAGTAATTGAGGGAAAAGTAAAAATTAAAGGAAGAGATTAGTAGAAATGTAGCAAGTGAGGGAAGGACTAGAATCAAACACATATGTATAATGGAAAAGAGAATGGAAATATTAAATAGATTAAATGAACTTCAAGTGGGAGAATCAGAAAAACAAGGAAAGGCATACTGATGGCTTTAAGCGTCCCAGTAAAGAATGAGACAATGTCCCATACTGCTAGCAGAAGATGAAGGTTTATTTGGAAATTGGGAGTATGTACATATATATATATATATATATATATATATATATA
>NW_004624802.1:7755383-7815748 GCF_000247695.1 Heterocephalus glaber | reverse complement strand
AAAATATGAGAAAAGGAAAAAAATGGAAACAAGGTCTTTGCAAATAGGGAAGGGTGGAGGGGGTGATGGGAGGGCAAGGGAAGAGGAAAAAAATAAGAACCAAGAAACTCATGTAATGGTACAAGATCCCAATGATGAATGTAACTGTTTTTTATACCTAAAATGTACCAATAAAGTTAATGGAAAAAAAAAAAAACTAATTAGTTGAGTTCTACTCCTTATGGGGGAACTTTTTGTATCCATAAAACTGAATTATACTATTAAATAATGGAAAAGGTAAATGCATTCATGTTGAATGGTTCTTTCTGGCCATCTACTTACATTTCACCTTGAAATGAGTTGACCTACCTCAAATGAAGATGTTTCATGAGTAATTTTATAGCTTAAGTTTTGATGAAAGAAGAGATGATATATAAGTTCTTCCCCTTCCCCTCTCTCTCTCCTTTTCTTTTCCTTTCTGCAGTTGCAAATTTAGTGATAAAATTTGAGAATGAGGATGGCCCAGATTAAAAGGTATTTTTATTGTCTTTGGAAAACTATGAGGTAAGGGATCCTTTCTCTCCACAGCCTCACCAGTATTTGTTGTTGGTTGATTTCTTGATGGTTACCTTTTTTTTTTGGAGTGAAATGGAATCTCAGTGTTGTTTTAATTTGCATTTTTGAATAGCCAGTGATGCTGAACATTTTTTCATCTATTTATTGTCCATTTGAATATCTTCATCTGAGAAGTGTCCATTTCAGATGACTTTTTTAAAACTGGGTGTGTAAATTTGGGGTGTCTAAGTTTTTGAGTTCTTTATATATGCCTGATATTAATCCTCTGTTTGAGGAGTAGTTGGAATATTGTTGGTGGAAGAGTAAACTTGTATGACCACTGTGGAAATCAGTATAGAGATTCTTCATAAATCTAGAAACAGAAATCCCATTTGACTCAGCTATTCCCCTTCTAGGTATCTTCTCAAAAGAGTTAAGAATATCATACTACAGTGATGTATGCATACCCATGTTTATAGTAGTGCAATTCATAATAGCTAAATCTTGGAAACAGCCTATATGTCCATCAACAGATGAATGGATAAAGCAAATGTGTTATTTAAACATAATAGAGTAAACAGAGTACTACTTTGCCTTAAAGAAAGATTTGTAGACAAATGCGTGCACCTCGAGACCATAATGTCAAGTGGAGTAATCCAGACACACAAGTTTATTATCACATGGTTTCTCTTACAAGAAAAACTCAAATAAAAACCTCAAATAAAAGACTGGTAATAAGAAGAGAGAAAGAGAGAGAATAAAAAAGTTATTGTAATTCAGGAGCATGGACAATGTATCTAAAAGTGTACCTTGACTTAGTACAATTCTCTTAAATGTTTTCTATGTTCTTTGGCCTATGAGTCTGATTTCCAATCTCTGTATGTAATAATTAACTTTATAAGCTCTTATAAATAAATGAATCTGATGTTGGAAAAATAAAAAGGAGTAGAGGGAAGGGGAAAAAAGAATTGAAATGTGTTATGTACATGTACCAATTCCCTACTCTGAATGTAATCGTTACGTACTGCAAACATGTATTAATAAAAGTAAAAAGAAAAGGGCTGGGGATTTAGCTCAGTGGTTCTGGCGCCTGCCTCACAAGCACAAGGTCCCGAGTTTGATCCCCAGTACAAAAAAAAAAAACAACAAAACAAAACCAAAAGTAAAAAGAAAAGAAAAGAAAAGAAATAGAAAATTATGATGATGAAGTGGACTACAAAAAATTTAAAGAAAGAAAAAGAAAACTAAGAAGCAAGGAAGGAGTGAGGAGAAAGAAAGATGCTTCTGCTGGGATTTCTATTGAAGAAAGTTCTTTAGGTGCCCAAACTATCTCATCATGGGGAACATTGGGAAGGATTTCAGAAAGGAAGCATTGCTAAAGATACAGAGTAGGTTCTTTTTTTTTTTTTTTTTTTCTTCATGCTAATGGTGGAGCCCAGGGCCTCCCACATGCTAGGCATGTGCTTTACCACTGGCCTACACTCAAAGTTCACTGTGTTCCTTCTTAATAGCTGCATCTAAATATTCATTTTTTATACCTCAAAATGATAGTATGTGTATGTGTGTGTGTGGAGGGGGAGAGTCTTGGTGTAGATCTGTCATTTTCAATTAAAAAAGAATGGGAAGATTTAAAAACTATAAGCACTTTTATTTTGCTGTTTAACAATTTATATGAAATAAGGAGGTAGATCCTCTGCGCATGGTATGGAGGAGCGGAGCGGGAGAGAGAAGGGAGGACAGGGAGAGTAAAAGGTTAAGATGTGTTTTGTATATGTACCAATCCCCCACAACAAATGTAATCATTGTGTACAGCAAGTGTGTATAAATAGACATGAAAAACTACAGATATTATGCATGTTCATATGGTTCAGGTTCACATTGTTAGGAGAGGCCCAGACATTGGCCTTGTAAAGATATTCTCCATATATTTCTCACATGCAACTGGAATTCGGAATCACTAATCCAGGCACAAGAGTGCTCTTTTGGCACTCAATTTTTACATCAGATCAATGAGTCCTGAATTTAAATTTTCAGAGTTTTGGTTTGAGTCTAGAAATTTTATGTTTGGTGTGCATTTCTAAACAGGTTCTCTGAGATTTCTTTTGAAATATTAGATTAGTAATTTTTTTTTGCAATGCTGCTCTTTAGATGTCATAGATTTCAAAATCAGGGAATTGAGCCTGTGACATTCCAAAGCCTAGCAGTGATTTGAGTCTCTGAACTAAGAAAGTATAAACTTAGTCAATATTTTAGGAACACCCATCAACTATACATAACCAAGGAATGAATCAGACTTTCAGTTGGCAAACCAGTTTCAAAGAGACTGATGGCCTCCCTCAGTGGCCAATTCTGGCCCAGACAATCTCGTGAAATTACAAGAGTGAGTCAAGGAGACAATTCTGAGAAGTGATCAAGCTTGCGATCTTGAATAGAATACTTCATTTATATAGTTCAACAGAAAGATTTTTCTCCAGCCAGGAGTCATGCTCAGAGACAGGCTATCTGTATCCCTATTAGTGAGTACGTGTAAGCAACAAAAAAGTCAGAGGAAAGGGAACATCACTACGTTAATATTGTAGCATTTTACCCTAATTGGACCTCTCTGGGACACTGTGCAAACATAATGAGGAATCAAGATTGAAAATAGGGACATTTCCAAATCATTTTCTCTGAGATTAAATACCTGCCAAGCGAAAAGACTTTTTCATACAAAATGCTGTGGAATCTCATTGAAAATCTTTGCTTTGTATATAGAAAACTCCGGATATTATCACTTACATTCTTTAGATAGTTAAACCAGGGCGAGGGCAGCAGTGTGATAGGCTGGAAAACTCTGCAGAAGAACTAGTGATGTTCAAAACTTAGGTAGGGACCCTGCCCAATGTGAAAATGCAGCTAAGATTCCAAAGCAATAAGAAGAGAGTAGGCTTCCTGGGGGTTGGTGTCATGTGGTTCAGAGAAAGGGAGCTAACCTCTTTAAAGAATATCAGAGGTTTGGTTCTGCAAGATATGGATTTATAGTTCCACCATGGAGCACAAAAAGAGAACACTAGCTACTGGAACTGAGATAAAAGTGAAGGTATATTCACAGAGTAAAAACAATGGCAAACACTGAGGCAAGAAGTGTGTACCTCTGCAGACGGCTCAGTTAAACACCCAACCTGTTCCCCCTAACATCCTCTAAGGTGGGGCACAATAATACAGAAGTTATTATGCAGTACCAACTACTGAAACAATATGAGTAGTGTATCTTAAAGCAGAATTTAAAAGAAACCCTCAAATACTAACATGAAAATCATAGATAGCATGCAGCTCTTTGTTCAGCAACTCAGCATTGAGTTTAAAACCTGAAACTTACCATACAAAATATAGGTTGAAAATGAAAGCAAAATTTAGAACTCAGATTTGAGTTTTTTTCCCAAATGGGATAAATCTTGTGATGACATAAATATATTTAAAATTATTTTGTATCATTTTTTTCTACCACAAACATTTTTTTTCTTAAAATACTATTGAGGTATAGGTGATATGCAGAAAAGTGCATGTATTTTCAGTTTTTGATAGGTATTATAGGTTTTGACATTTATAAACACCTATGAAACAAGCACTCAAATTAAGACAATAAACATATCCATCATTCCCAAAGTTTTCTTCTGTTTCTGGTAATCCCTCTCTCCTGCTCTTAAACCCCACTATACGCACTTGCTGATCTAGTTTATCTAACTATATAGTTTTCCATTTTGTAGTTTTATATAAATGGAATAATCTTATGGAACTTTTTTGAGAGGGGTATATATTTTTTTCTTTTCTTTTCTTTTCTTTTTGGTACGGGGATCGAACTTGGGTCCTTGTGCTTGCAAGGCAAGCGCGAGAACCACTGAGCTAAATCCCCTCCCAAGAGGGCTATATTTTTCATTTAACATCTTTATTTTGATTGTGTATCTCAATGATTCATCTTTTACCCCATTTTTCTTTCCTGAGTAGTATGCCAACGTGGTGATATGCCACAATCTAAATATCCATTCATCTGTTCATGAAAATTAGTGATGCTTCTGTTTTTAATGAAATAAATCTATTAAGAAAATTCAGGTAAATTTTTGTCACCTCTAGAGTTCTCATGCTTTCATAGAATAGTTATTCAGCTGAAAAAGGTCAGAAAAAATAATGGAAAGAAATTTAAGAGAAGTTATGTGTGCCACCTTCTATGTGAGCAGTGTTGACATTCTGTCCATGACAGCCTGTGCTCCACCGAGGCAAGTGTCCACTGAGGTTTTTTTATAGACTCAGAGTAAATATGAGCCCAAATGAGATTCTATTGTATATCAAAGTGTAGTGAAGCTAAATTCTCCATTGATTTCACTTTTAAATATCACCATTACCTTTCTTCATTCGAAGAGAGCCTTTCTAATGAGTTTTAGTGAAGACACCCAAGTTTTATGATCATAACTCTTGAAAAAATAATCATTTTAAAATTATTTCTAATCAAATTTTTATTTTTTCATGTAAAAAACCCATATGATTTGATTCCTAAGATATTCTAAAACATTAGTCTGAAATTGATATTTAAGACTTACTACAGACTTTTCTGCAAAACAATGATGGTGAGAAAGAAATAAAAATATTAAAACTATATTTTCTCAGTAACTCAGCAAATACTTTCCATAAGTTAAAATCACAGAAATAAGAGCTAATTGAAAGTTTAGTCATCTTTGAATTTTTTGACACTTAGGGGAATCAAGCCATTTGCTTAAAATAATGTAAGAAAAGTTACTGGTAACTAAGTTTTCAAACCAGTTACCAGGTATAATGTGATGCAGTTTTATTTCCCTTACTATCTTTTACTATTCCTGTTGTGTCATCAGTTTTTAAAATGGATTTCAAATTTGGGAAAATAGATAGCACTTTTCTGCTAAATTTTTCATGACAGTAGATATGGGGTTTGGCTATAAGTTGGACTTTAAATATCATTAATGGTCCACATGGTAAATCTTAGTCTCCAGCATGGGGCTTCTGATAAGTCCTTAAGTGGTGGTGCCTAATGGAAAGTTAGGTCACTGAGGGTGTGTATGCCCTCGAAGGGGTTGTGGAACTCTGGCCCTTTGCTTTCTTCTGTCTCTTTTAGGTCCTAGCCATGAGATAAGCAGTTTTGTTCTGCCAAGTATTCCCACTATGAGGTGTTGGTCTACTATGGGCCCAAAGGCTGTGGGGCCAATTAGTCATGAATTATAGCCACCAAAATTATGAGGCCAAATGAACTTCTTCTCTTTATAAATTGAATATTTCCGGTAATTGTCATAGTAATAGAAATCTGACTAATGCAGATTTCTTAGCCAGACGGTGTCATTTTACCATGACAAGCTGTCATCACTGAGAAAGGTACAAACTTCTGTCCGTGGAGAAATTCAAAATCACATTTTTGTTCTTTCTCCAAGTAAAATGTTTTCTTTATTTACTTTAGTGTAGAGCTGCTCTTGCTGGTAGAAATAGCAACAGTTGGTTTAGATTAAGTGATTTTTAAAAATGTCATAGCTCTCTTTCCTTTTCCCCACCTGCCATATCCTCTTTTTTTTTTTTTTAGTTCTTTTATTGGTACATTTTAGGTATACAGTTCGTTTACATTTATCATTGGGTGTTTGTACCTGTACATGATGTATCTTGGTTCTTATTTTTTCCCCATTACCTGTGCCATATTCTTATCTAAGGAATATTTTTGATATAAAGTTTCACTTTTTAATAATAAAGAAAAATAAAGAATTTTACTTATGTCTATACAAAGTATAGGAATTTGTCTCACAAATTTTAGTTTCATTAGAAACTATTTACAATATTCTCTTCTGTGCCCAGTTAAAAAGTGTTTGAGAAGGAAATTGAGCACTTTATGGGAAAATATAATTTTAAATATTTTCACTTCACTGAGATTGGTTAAAAGAAATGAGTATGCCTAAGGTAGTAAAAACATTATGTGGAACAAAAGCATTCTGTAGTTTCCCTTTGGCTTAAAGATTTTTGTGCTCAGATATGGACTCTTTCTGTTTCACTAACATATCAGATTTGAATTGTATAAAGCAACCATGCTAACCACAGCAATCATATCTTAATGTAGACTTATTCACTTAACATGTGTGTATTTAAATACCTTCTCTTGAATAGGAATTGCTAATGTATAAGTATCCAATAGCAGACCAGATAATGTACCACATCAAATAGGTCTTAACTTCAGTAATTTATAATTAAGTACATAAACATAGCTCAAACTTATGGATGAGTTAATAAAGATATATGGTGTTTTGTGACCCCAACAAAGATTTGTAAAGCAGAACATCTTGTTGCAATAAAGGGAGCAGCTTTCAGTATCTTCTTCTTGTCTTTGTGCACTTAATGCCTATATGCACTTTCACTGTTCCTATGATCTGAGTGTTTGCATCCTCTCAAAATTCTTAAGTTGAAAATTAATCCCCATTTGATGGCATTGGACCAGGAGTGTGGCCTATGGGAGATGGTTAGTTTGTGAGGGTGAGGCACTTGTGAGTGGGGCCAGTGTCCCTGTGAAAGAGGCCCAGAGAGCGTTCTTGCACCTTCACCGTGTGAGCACACAACAGTTTATCTTTTGGAATCAGCAAGTGGGACCTCATTTGACAGAGTATGTTGGTACCTTGATCTTGGTTTTGGGGGAAAAAATTTTTTAAAAGCTATCCAGTACATTCTGAATGAACAAAGACAACTATCTTTTGATAAATTCCCTATTTCATAATATAATTTCATTTCATATTTTTAACAGGGAGTAGTAAAAATATATAGGTATATCTTGGATGAATGTCAGATGTGTGATAAAAATATTTTAGAATTAGTACATAATATGCCACTCCTCTAGGAAATAACATAGGCCAATTATGAAAAGTTTAAAAAGCTTCATAGTTCAAAGTATGTGGAATGTTAAAATTATGTAGAATATCTAACATATGTAAACACTTGCTCATCCTGTGATGAACTTTCGTATTTGACATTTCATATATCCCAGGATCCCCATTACTTTATGGAATATAATTTTAGTTTATAATTAAATTTTTAAAATACACATGAACTTAAATCTTTTCTTGCAGGATGATCTTCGGTTTTCCATGTAGTCTGGCTAAGGTTAAAAAGTTATTTTAATTTGAATTATTTAGAAAGTAGATGAAAATGTATCTGCTTTCATAAATTATCTTTTCAACTTAAAGGTCAAATAAGTCTTGAGTAAATCCTTATTTCACTGCCTTTTAGTTATAAAGCTCTTTTTATTCATATATATTTTAATTGCTAAAACTAAAAGGTAATATTTGAAAGGAAAATGATGACTTTAAGTTTCAGTTTTTCTGTGATTATTTTAAGTGTTAAGAGATGTTTAAATATTGAATTTTATGGAGGAGCTATGAGAGTATGGATAAAAGTTATTCAGCAACATCGCAGCAAGGGCTCCTTCTTACCACAGCTGATGAGGCTGCTTCTGAAATCCTGAACTATGAGAGAAGAGACAGATACAAAGTTGCAGACATGCTAGCATCTTTCTTTTAAAAGCAAGTCAATTACAGTAATTATATCAGAACCCTTTTACTATGAAGATGATAAAGGTATTTTGTTTGTTTCCTTGTTTTTATTTTTGCAACATTTGAGATTGAATTTAGGCAGTGCATGATGAGCTACAGTTTCAGCCTTTTCTCTTTTTCTTTCTTTCTTTTCTTCTTCCTTCCTTCCTTTCTTTCTCTCTCTCTCTTTCATTTTCTTTCTCGATCTCTCTTTTTCTTTCTCTCTCCTTCCTTCCTTTCTTCTTTCTTTCTTTCTTTCTTTCTTTCTTTCTTTCTTTCTTTCTTTCTTTCTTTCTTTCGTGCTTTCTTTTGTGCTTCCTTGCTTTCTTTCTTTCCAATTTTCAGACAGGTTCTTGCTAAGTCTCTAAATTTCTCAGGCTGAGCTCAAACTTGTGATTAACCTGCCTCAATCTCACAGAAAAAAATTTCACTTTACTGAAATATTCACCTACTTTTTATGTGTATTTGGTTTTCCTGCTTATAGTACTAAATCATAGTAATTTATAGTTTATTTAAAATAGAAAATTTGACTCATCGACATAGGATCCTACAGAAACACTTTGTATCAAGAAACATCTCTGGGATGACAATATGTAGGGTAGGGTCTCTGTCTTCCAGAAAACAGTACAGGCATTGGGTCAACATATATATTGATCTCCTATGTGTAGATACGGATACAGAGAGGGAGAGACACAAAGAGGCAGAGGAAACTTAGAGAAAAGTTAGTTAGTAGCTGGAATACCTCAGTTTCAATATCAAGGAGTGAAAACAGAACTAGCTCCTCTTATCATTGCCCTGAGCAACCTTGTAAAATTTGAGCGTTGTGCCAGTTTAAGTCCAGGCTATGGTGCCTAGGAGTTTCTGGTTAATAGTTGGTATGACTCTATCAGAAAATATTCTGAGATTTCCACAGAAAGAAAGCCATTCCTGTTACTTGATTACTAATGGAGATTAAAATTTTTACTTTTCATAAGGTTCAGTTAATATTACATAATTGGGTCTGGGATGGGTTATTTTAACTTGTCCCTCTACTAGATATCTCTCAGAATTTTCATTAACCATAAAAATAACACATGGACAGTTGCTGAAACTTCACTGAACAAAACCGAAGACAGGAAGAACACTGATATCACAGAGAAGCCTATCTGGCTGACCTCATCAGACAAGTATGTCAACTGCAGATAGTAAACAACCCTACACTGTGTTGTTTCCTATGCACACATACCTATGATAAAGTTTCATTTGTAAATTAGACACAGTAAGAGACTAAAGCAATAATAATACAGAACAATAATAGTATACTGTAATAAAATTTATGTTGATGTGCATGTTTTTTCTCTAAAAATGTCTTAATATGTTGGACCACAGTTTATTGTGTGTAAATGAAACTGCAGGAAATGAAACTGTGGATAAGTGGGAAACTATTGTAGCTAAAGTTTTCTAGGTCACTTTTCAGCAGGCAGGGGACAGGATTTAGTGAATAGCTGAGCCACCCCCTTTACCCCAATTGGAGGTGTAATCTGTGTGATTTCTCATGGGCTCCCCAGTGGGACTGAGCCCTCACTTTCCACAGAGGTCATCAGTTAATTAACACTTACTTTACTGGTTTTTCTGCCTTCTACACCTTATGTTCTCTCTTCTATTTGAATTTTAAGAGCTGTTAAAATATAAGTGTAAGAGAAGCAAGGAGGGACTAAGTAAATTTTACACATCCATTGTGCTGTAAGTGGCCACAAGCAGATGTGGAGTTGAATGGCATCCTGCGGGAATATTTACTTAACACATTTCATTCCATCTGATTTTGGCACAATTGTTTCATTGTCTGACAGCTTTACATAGATTTCAGATTTCTACACTCCAGCACCTGTCAGCATTTCAGGATAGTTTCTATTTCTAGATCCAAATCTTTTCGTAGTATGAACTTGGCTTTAGATTTGGTTACTTCAGTGGAACTTAAATTTTATCCTTTTTTGTCTCTAGTTTATGGTGAAACTGAAAAAGTAATAGATGCGGCAGCAAAATAAATTGACCCCAGAGAGTATGGAAAAGAACGTGAATCTGCCTACAAGTGTCTTTCAATTGCAATTTCAAATATTAAATATAGTTTACAACATCAAATGAAGCTGCTCTGAGGAATATCAAATAGAATGTCATTTAGAAATGGAATTTTATTCCTAAAAGAACACTAATACCAGACTTTCAATTTCACTATTCTTTAGCTTCGTTTATGGTCAGCGGACTTTGCACTTGTTTATTTGAAAACTGTTTCTAAGAATGAGATTAAAAAATTTTATGATGTGTGTCAGAATTGCCCTTATGGTATTTATTAGGAGACTCTAGTAATAATAAAATTGAGTATTTTTTGAAAATTCTTTTCTAAATATCACCAGGAATACTTCTGCAATAATACAATGATTTCAATTTTCTTGTCAATAGAGCACACATAAATAAATGAAGTTTTTTGTTGTCTGAGTTTTGTTTTTTGTATCTAATAGCAAAAACCAATTATTCAGGTAATGACACTAAAGGAACACATATAATGCTGTACTGAAAACTTCTTTCAAAGACAAAACTACTTAGTAAATACTTACTGAATTCTTATAAGTTTCCTGATACTAAAGTGAATTCTAATAGGTCAATGACTGCCATTTGAGCCTCAGCTTTGATATTTGCTGACAGTGGGATTTAGATTACTTATTATAATTTTCTATCCCATTTAAAGGGAACTATGAGTACTTGCCTAAGAAGCTTGCTACTAAGATTAAATTAAATAATATATGTAAATGTCATCCAATGCCTAGGGCAAAGTGTTCAACATATGCTAGTTATTTTTAGCATCTAGGAATTTCAGGGATGAACAAATGAGACATCAGGTATAGAGACAGACAATGTAACAAGTGATTATAAAATGCAATAGGCTAGGTGCTCTCTTAAGTGAAAAAGAGACTGTGTCATAGTGAAAAGGAGAACAGAATTCTGGAAGAATATCTTAAATATTTAATACCTAATTTAGGATCTGAAGAAAACAGAGAAAGTTAGTCAGGAGTGGGGGAAGAATCCTATAGTCCATAACAAAAGAGGCTAGATGAATGCAAGAACATGGAAACTTGATGGAACTAAAATAAAGATCAGTTTCAGTGAGGGGTCAGATCTTATATCAATGAACATGTCATGTGCTGTTAACATTGGGATTTAAATGATCTGTTTTACATTTTCAATGTAATTTTGCCAATGTATGATTTCACATTTGTAAAATCTGAGGCTGACAATGTTATCTCAAACTAGTCTAAGAAAAAATGTTCAGTATTGGGAGGTAACAAGTTCGTGGTGGCAAATACTAGTTTCTAATTTTTAGAAGCCAGAAATTTTATTATTGGCAACAAATGATGT
Organism: Heterocephalus glaber; assembly: GCF_000247695.1. The sequence goes on along the minus strand of NW_004624802.1, from coordinate 7,804,262 downwards.
TTTCATTGTGAACAGGCTTACTTGAGTCATTTTTGAGACAATGTATGGCAACTATCCAATTCTGAATAAGTATAATTTGTTTCCCAGTTATTGTTTTAAGCAATAATGGTTTTACATCTACAAAGTGGATAGTTTACCTTGCAAATCAAAAAATTGCCAAATAGTTTCGAAGTGCTCTTGGTACACTTCCTGTTTCGTTGCACAGAACATTAAAGGTGTATGTCCACAAGGGTTGAGATATGACATTAATCAGTTTTACTTTATCATTAAGACTATTTTTTTAAATCTTATTTTTAAAGATTATAATCTTTAATCTTAGCTGTTCTGCAAACTTTTAGTTAACAAATAAATTGTATATATTATATAGCGTGACATTTCAGTACATTGATACATACCATGTTTAATGATCAAACTAGAGTAATTAGCATGTCCATCACCTCAAACATTTATCATTTCTTGTTTTTGGATATTTAAAATCTTTTAGCTACTTTAAAAAACACAGTAAGTTAGTGTTAACTATAGTCACCCTACTATGCTATAGAAAACTAGAATTTATTCTTCTTACCCAATTATATTTTTTATTCAATAACCAACTTTTCTTTATCCTCTCATTCCTTTCCAGACTCTGGTGACTAATAATAGTCCATTTTGTAATTCTAAAAGATGAACTCTTTTAGCTTCCACATAAGAATAAGAAAACATTTTTCACATGAATATGAAAAAGAAACATTCAATCAGTGCTAAAACATTTGGTGCCATCATCTTGATTTGTGCTTAAATAGCAGTTCACCTTGGTTTTTTTCAACATTAACACAAAAAGAAAATGATATTTTTATAGTGTTATGAAAATATTTTTGATTACAGAGAAACTTGTAATATATTTAGGGGTCTTGGGTCATACTTGTTCTGAGGATAGTTAGATTATCAAACTAAAATATTCAGGAAAAGGAGAATAATCTTTTTGATGTGTAGAATATATCTATGTATCTATATCTATCTATGAGGTACCAAGTGGTGTTTCACTATATGTATATATAGTATAACGCATAATGTTAAAATAAAGGTAAGCATATCTATTTCCCCAACCACTGATCATTTCTTTGTGATGAAAATAGTGAAAATCTTTTAATAGATTTTTGTAATATGTGTTACATTATTGTTACCTGTAGTCACCCTACTGTCCAATAGTACAATAAAACTTCTTGCTCCTAACAGTAGCTTAGTACCCATTGGCCAATCTTTCCCTATCCCTTCTCCTTTATTCTCCCCAGCTTCTGTAACCACTACTTTATTGTCAAGTTCTAAGAGATCAACTTTTTTAGAATCCACATGTCTGTGAGATCATTCCATATTTGTCTTTTTGTGCTTGGATTATTTTACTTAGTATAATGTCCATCCTCCATAATACACAGGGACTTCAACAACTCAATAGAATAAAATCTGGTTTTAAAATGGCCAATAATCTAAATAGAAATTTCCCAAAGGAAGACAAAATATAGTAAGTGCTGATGAGGATATGGAAAATGAATTAGTACAACCATAATGGAATATAGTATGGAGATTTAAAAAGGAAAACAGAATTATTTTATAACCTGCATTCTCACTACTAGGTACAATATATTTCTGAAGGAAATGAAATTAGTATGTTGTATGTGAGTATGTTAACATACTATGTTACATATATACATATGTTACTATGTTATATGTTAATATCTGCACTCCCATGTTTATTTTACTATTCCCAACAGTCAAGAAATTTAATCAGCACATGCATCTGGGAACAGATGAGTGGATAAAGATGGCATGTATGTACAATGAAATACCACTCATTCATTATAAGGATGAAACTTGGTCATTTTCAGCAACATGGATGGAGCTGGAAACTGATATTTTAAATGGCATCTAGTTTATCTCTCTTAATTGTATTCATCATATAAAAGTATTTTCAAGTGCTCAGGGAACTGCTAAATGCCATAAGAATTAGACTTTTCTGTATTTTAGTTTTGTGAGTAGAATCTAATAAGTATAAATGGCAATCCTATCTCTTATGGTACAGCATAAACATGAGATTCTAGGCATCACTAGCTTTGATTGATGGTGAGGCTGTTTGATTAGTGTTTAATTTCTAGGAACTGAAATAAGGCAGGAAGGTCATCCATGCTACTGGGTAGATTTAAGTGTTAGAGAGGTTGTTGGACCAAATAACCTTTAAATTCTCAAGTGTCAAGACTGCATGATTTTTAAATTTTGTTGCTTTAACTATAAAACAATGTAAAATGTACAAAAAATGGCAGCCAGAACCTTTGTTTAATTATTTTCAGGTTTTGTTTAATTTTTTATTCAGTTACACAGATTCACATAGACCAACTGCTTCTGGAAGGAAATTTTATTGGTATTTCATTTGGTGAAAGCATTTATTCAAACACAATCTGTTCAAGCCTAAATAATGACAAAAGCTGCACATGGAATTGTGTTAAAATAGAAATAAGTTAGTTCAATTTTGCATAGCACTAATTAATTTTATGAATTAATTTTTCAAATCAATTATTATTTTATGATTTCTGCTTGATTCGTGCAGTTACCATGATCACTTTTCTACTTTGTGGATTTATTTTTGTAAATTTAAATGATAAGTTGAGGTATATCAAGTTTGACAACAAATTGTTTAAATTCCAATGAGGATGGCCATCTGGGGGTAAAACACAAATTCTACTAGCCCAGAGTAAGTGTTCCTGAGATGGTTTCTGGAGGGTTTGGCTTGATAGCTTAAAAATACTAACAAAAAAGAGGTTGCAACAAACTGTGGTTACAACTGCTGTGATTGACAAGAATAGCATAGGCTGCTGACTGGTAGTCGTCACACATTCCACAGAGGCAGTGCAAGCAGCAGGAAAAGGTTTGCCTGGGGACATTTATTATCTGTATGGTGTCAGGGGCTTCAGAGAAACCTGGAGCGCTAGGTCAGAAAGACCTAGGTGACTGCAGTGTCATGCCTTCTGATTCCTCCAAGCTGAAGAATTTTGCGACCTCTTTCTTGTGACATTTTAAGTTCTTTATCTCTTTATCCTTTTTCAGTTTTCAAGTGAATACATACGATCTAGAAATAGAACAGCTACATAAATTAAAGAATGATGTAATATGTAAATAAGAAGTTTCATATTTGATTTAATGAAACTTTATTTCAGATTAAAATTTATGTGCCACCTAAATGACCACTTGATTTAGTTAATTTTGAGAGACAAAAGTAAAGTGACATTAGATGATTTTTGACTTCTTACACTTCAGTAGGTTATACAGATAATATTTAATGCAGTGCAGAAATGGCAAAGTATACTTTGATCTAAATTAATAAGTGTAATTTGTACTTTGTCAACTAATTAACATAGTATGTAAAACATCAAAGATAAATCTCTTTCTCTCAGTAAAATAAAAAGTTTTGGAAACTTAAGAAGCTAAGAGATAAAATGATGCCCACCACTTCTGTGAAACACATGGTAGTGAAATCATCAGAGATTTTAAAAACAAACATACAAAGATATCTAAGGGATTCTTTTATGCTTCATTCTCATTGTCGTTTCACTAACATTTAAGAACATTCCAATCACATCATATTGATTTGAAGCATCTGTTGTGTTTCCTTAGCTTTTTAAAAAATCTCTTCTCTTTTGCATGGTAGTTTCTTTCATCTTTAGCTGTTAAAAGAGAACTCAGACCATTGTTTAAAGAACAAGCAACCTGATATGAGGTTCAAAAACATTAAAGAGTGTTACATTCATGGGATTGTACTTAGGATCAATCCATTAGGAATTTCCTGTTAGTGCTCTTCATTGTCTTATGGGCACAGTCTATGATTCACTGTTACTTGTATAATGTACCCAACCTGCACATAAGCAACAGTGAGCCTCACCTTTGGACTTGTCTCAGTGTTCTCTTCTGGGCTTTTAGTAATTCTCTCTAAATCAATATTGGTTCTTTCTATTAAAATACAAGCTCTTACAAATAAGGAAACTGTTTACTATGGATTCTAAATCAACAGAAGATAAGCTCGAAATTGTACTTCTAATGTGCAGGGGACTGTAATATTGATCATGCCCAATCCAAGCTATGAAAAGTCAACCTCACAATGGGCTTGTTTTGAGAAGGGAGTCTGGCTGAAGCCTATGTGCCGAGATCAGAGTAACTGGCACCCAAATTCTGTTCCTACAGCTAAAACCTTCTGACTAGAAGGACAATGTTCTAATTACAACCATATATTTTGCCTATTCTATTCCTAATTTGAGAATGCTTTGTCTTCTCTTTATCAGCCTTGTTTACATTAATTTCCATAGAAACTACATGTAGCTTGCTTTACCTCAATTGATTGCCAATAAAAGTCAGTGCCTGCGACTGTCCAGGGCCTTTGTTTGTTGCCCCGGCATTGGTCATTCTGGCGCCTCGCTTTCTTTCTCTTAGTTGTGTCTCTTACTGTATTTATTTTTCAGCTTTGTGTAATATACTGGGCAGGGTACTGGAACCTAACTGCAGAGGTCTTAAGTACTAAAGCCTGAGACTTCAATCTGAAAAAATAATTTTAACTATTGTGTAATTTGCAACAGAAGAATTATTTAAAATATTTGTTATAAGGCAAGCCTAACTCAACAGCTTATAAGCACATGATATAAATAAGTTATAGTACATATGCAATAACATGATGATTTTTTTGTTGTTGATTTTTATAAAGTCCTAAATTGAACAAATTCAACACATTTTTTTCTTTACTGTAGTCCTCAGGTGTCAAAGCAAATTTATGTCTTACAAAATTATACATAGGCAAAGAAAAGTTTACTCATGTTATTGCAAAAGGAGAGAGAAAAGTCAACTCTAAGGGAACAAAAGCCTGAATAGTTATTAAGGACATTGGGAGAGGAGACCTTTAGCCATTTTCATTAGCTAACATGCTTTACTCAAAGTGAAAGTATACTTTCTTCTGTTTTCACGACAAGAGTCAGTTCCAGAACTTGGAGCAAGACCCAACCCTCCTACAGAAATTAGGAGATAGAGGTGCCATTTTATTCAATATTTACATTTCAAAGGGATGGTTTCCAGATCCTTGAGAATGACATTCCTAGGCTATAAAACCAGTAAGAAGATTGGAGAAATTTCATATACCTTTCAAAGTGGCATAGAAAGAATTTAAAATAATAAATAAAGGTTGATCAAAGGCCTAGAACTAGGAAGAGGCAATATAAAGTTTGATCAAACTGAGGAAATGACTTTTCTGGTCAAGCCATATATAAAATTGGCACCTGTTGTTGATTCCTCTTTCATCAAATTAGATAATCTCAAATCTCAATTCCTGACAGGGAGGACAAACTCATTTGTATATCACAAAATTTGAAGGGGCTCATTATTGCTTCATGGACTTTTATAATAAAGATATCTGTAAAATTCTTCTTGATTTGTTATTAAAAGCCTACAATGTATAAATTACTATTAAGTTCCATGAAGAAACAGAATATATGAGATATTTTTAACCTTGATTCTTCAGTATTTGTGTATTTATCATAGTATTTATTTATTATAGTATTTATAATATTTACAAGATGGGGGATAATAGTGGATATAATAGTTTGATAAATAATTGGACTTTATCTAAAATCTTGGCAAATGTCATACCTACAACATGTGAGACCACTTTGGTTTAATGAATATTTCTCAAATAGATATATATATTTCAAATATCTTCTTTGTAGAGGTCTGAAAGGATATCAAAAGACAAACACCATACGATCTCACTTACATATGGAAGCTAAAAGAAGTCAAAGTCATAGAAGCAGAGGATAGAATGGTGGTCACCAAAGTCAGGAGGAGTTGAGATTACAGAGATGTTGGTCAAGGAACACAAAACATCAGTTAGGAGCACTAAGTCCAAGAGTTCTATTATATAACATCAGGGATATAGTTAGTTACAACATGTTGCACTCAAAAATTGCTGAGAGTAGATTTTGAGTGTTAGCACAAAATGAGTACCTAAGTTAGTACATGTTGTTAGCTTGATTTTGACATTTTATAATATATATTTCAAAATATCATGGTTTATACCATAATATTTATACTTTTTATTTGTTGGTTAAAATAAAATAGGAAAGAAAATTAGAAACGTTATTATTGTTATATGTAATCTTAGATAATGTCCATCTCTGACCTATCATCTTATAGGTGAGGAAAAGGACACAACTGAAAAATGAGATAGTTCATAGTCACAATGTTTATCTGTACAACTTTAGCCAGGTCACTAACCTCTTGAATATTATAGGCAGCAAGAACACATTGCTTACATCTGTCTAAAGAATTCTAAGTACTAGATTAAAAGCCATTTCTTAGATAATAGCAGACATAAAGATGAAGGAAACATAGACACATTATCAAACATTCAACACATAGTAGAGATAGTTATAAATAAAAACCATCTTCTAATTGTTAAAAGCTTACTTTAATAATATTTTAATGAATGTAACATTTTGTCAAATTCTTTAAAATGTGATTTTCCCATGTCTTATAATTGCATGTGTATGAAGAAAAATGCTAATCTTATATGTTGAAGAAGAGTAGTTTTAAGTACTATTTTAGAAAAAGAAGTCACTTTGAGTGACCTTTTTTTGTATAGATCTTGACTGCTTTTAATTTGAATTGAATGGATGATTAGAAGGCAGAATCACCTAGAGAAAACAAGTTATTTTTGGTTCTCCTATGGGAATTAACTATGAAGGGTTCAGCCAAGTCTGTAGAACATCTCATTCAAACTATTGTAACTTAGAGACCTCTTACCTAGATATTAGCATGGAAGGGTACTGTTAAAGACTCTTCTGAGTGTATAGATTAAGTAAACCATTTTATGATAAAGCAAACAAAATAGCATAACTGGAGGTAAACCTAACAAACTCATTTGCTTATGAAGGCTTTTGTTGTTTCTTATTGGCAAGTTTGCTTTTCCTTTTCTTTCTGGTGTATAGATGTATAAAGTGATAACTGAATAGAATATTGTTTTAATCAAACCAAAGAGAGAGTACTGCTTAATGAACATCAAATGCAAACTAGTAAATTAATTCTAAGCTGCTTCAGATGACACCTTCAATTCTGGTTTTAAAACATTACCAATTTGGCTGAGACAAAAATAATATTCCTCAATCATTACTGAAATGACAGAATTCCAGATGTATATGTAGACAATAAGGGGAAGAAAATATTCCAGGACTTTAGATACTAAGAAGAGGGGGTCAGGAGTATAATACCTTTGTCAGGAGGTGACAGCTATACTTTTCACCCTGTTTGAGTGCAATGCAGATTGTAAGTGGAAGAAATATAACCAATTTTAGACAATCCTTTTAATATGAATGATTTACTAATTGTTTTCTATTGAATACATTAAAAATATCCATATTCAGGAGTACTGATATATGTGGTTAGTTTAAGGGAGTAGCTAAAGTACTTGAAAAAAGCTATTAGAAGGAAGAAAGATGTATTTTGACTCACAGTTTCAGTGGTTTTAGACCATAGGCAGCTGGCTTTGTAGTCTTGGATCTGTGGCAAGGCAGAAACCTCACGATAGGAAGGGAACTCAGGGTGGTGTAAAGCTGTTGATGTCATGTCGACCAGGAAGCAAAGAGAGAAACAAAAAGGGGCCAGGGTTCCAAAATCCTCTTCAAAGACTCGCCCCAAATTGGGTGAGGCTCAACTTCCTAAAGATCCCACCACTTTCTGAAAGTGCTACATGCTGGTGATCAATCTTTAACCTATTGGATTTTGTGGGGAGACATTTAGGATCCAAACAATAATTTCAACCTTCAAGGACATGTGAAGATGTAAACTCTGAAAAGAGAGAAGATAAATAGAAGGTAGATATATAGACTGTTCTTGATTTGAATTAAATGGTTAAATAACAGGCAGAAATACCTAGAGCAAATAAGTTATTTTCAGTTATTCAGTGAGAATTATTTGACAGATTTTAGACTGCTTATGAGCCTAACACATCCCTGACTAATAAATTATAGCTTCTTCTTTTTGCTTATATTGATCATACAAAACTTGTGGAAAAAACAAGTACTCAAATTTGGCTTTGATATACAGCTCTTGCTGATTATGCACTAATGTATACATAAGTTCACTCTTGACATGATTCAAAGTGTACACAAATATAAAGAGTAAATTGTGTGAGTGCCATCTTCTCCCTCTCCTCAGGCTAGCTTTATGTTTGGTAATCATGATCACCATTCTTAAGCATTTGGTATACATTTTTTTTCCTGGGCATTTGTGTACATTTAAAGGTTAAAAAGAGAACTTTTGTACATTTTTTACTGGGATGTAGTCATGATATAAGTACTACTTAAAAACTTCTGTATTTTAACTGCTAGTTTGAAGTGATATTTCCATATATGGACCCATAGTTCCACCTAATTTTCCTTAACAATATGGATATTTTATATATTATATTATGCAACATTCCATCTCCTTCTGTTTTTCTTGTGCTGAGAATCAAACCCAGGGCCTTTCACATACTGGGCAAGTGCTCTACCACTGAGCTACTCCTCAGTCAGTAATTTTCTATCTCTTGATCAACAGTTTGATTATTTGTAGTATTTAGCAATTGCAGACAAACATGCAATGAGCATTCGTCTAGCAACCTCTGAATCTGTGTAAGTACTTCAAAGGTTTAGATTTCTAGGTGTAAAAATTTCCTGTCATGTGCACAAAGTTTAAAGTCTGTTAGATACTATGAAAACACAAAAAGCTTTATGGGAATTGAAAGTGATGCTCAGTGGTAAAGCCTATGCTTAGCATGTGGCCTAGTTTTAATTCCCAAAACACACACACACACACACACACACACACACACTCCCCTTTCGGTATTTCAACCCCTAGTATGAGTGTATCCTCTTTCTTGCATCTTTGCTCTTTGTAACATGATTGTGTACTTTTGTGATTATATTGTGTACATAATGTTGCCTGCATAGTTCTTACTTTGGTGGAATTTAAAGTATTTCATAATTTTTCGACAGACTACAGAAATCTATTCCACTATATACTTGCTAGGCCAGTATACTATAAGATGACCAGTGGCATTAATTCTATCTGAATGAACATTTCCCTAAAACATAGCCTCAAAATCCTTTAAAATCTCAGATTGGGGATTTAGCTTAGTGGTTCCGACATCTGCCTCGCAAGTACAAGGCCCCGAGTTCGATACCAGCTATGAAAAAAAAAATCCTTTAAAATCTCTAAAGTTTTAAGAAACTTATAAAGCTTGATAAAAAATCTTGAAATCATCCTATAAAAGCTGCCCTTGAAAAACTATCACTTACAAATTTATCATCACTGTTTGGTCTTCAGAATTTATTTTATATATTGTTCTTATCATTTATCTTTATCATGTTGCCTTTATTACTATATAAGGGGCTTTATGTCAATGTCAAAAACACAAAACATTTAGGAGAATGTTGCCAAAATATGTTAATAACTATTCACTTTTTTAAACTTTTTTTCCCTTGAATTCTTTTATTGGTACATTTTAGGTATACAATACATTTACATTTATCATTGGGTGCTGTACCTGTACATGATGAATCTTGGTTCCTTTTTTCCCCCCATTACCTGTGTGCCCTTCACCCACTCCACCCTTCCCTATTTACATAGACTTCATTTCCATTTTTTTTCTTTTCTCATGATTTTTCCTTTCCCCTCTTTCCTTTCCCCTTCCCCTCCAACCACCCCTACCCCTTTGGACCTTTTCTTCCTATTTCAAATTATCAATTATTCATTCTAATCATTTTAATCCTTATTTACACTTTCAGTTTCTCACACTAGAAAAATTATTTGGTTATTACACATGTGTGTCATTTTAAACTTTTTATTAAAGTTACTGTATTGTGTTATGAGAATTGTCTATACAAAATAAACATATATAACAAACAAAAACCTGAATTCTTGTACAATTTTTTAGAACCATTTTGTAGTTTTACATTGTTGACTAGCACTTCCTACATTTAAAAAACCATTATAATCTCAGTTGGATAGCAAGAAATAATGAGAAAACAATTTATTCTTCATGGTATTATTTTCATTCAGGAAATATTTGTCTATATCTTTAAAAATATAGAAATTATCCCAATATAGAAACAGTTCATATTTCCATGTCAGATACTTTATATGGAATATGACTGGGTAAAAGTCTGAGCAATAAAAACAGCAGAACAATTAAAGGGCATCTACTATTTGCCTGGTATGATGGTCTAAAAATCCATCTTTACTCATATGTGTTTAGGAGTATTACCTCACAATTTTTAAAATGTATTGTTATAGTAATACAGAAAGTTGCATACAATTGGATTGTAAAAATCTTCTAAAATGCACTATAGAAATAAAGAATGACTAGCTTCTGAGGAGATAAGCGTTTACTAATTGAAAATAAAATCTTCTCTATTGATTTTTTTCTAAATGATGAATACTGCCAGAGAGCTCAAAGAAGCTCAGAGAATACGTATTTTTACTTGATTTTTTAAAAAAATGCCTCAGTGGGCGAAGAAAGACAGATTTTTGCTCTCTTATTTTTATATATGCTTGGCTCATCCTAAATTACAGCAATGTTTCATTACCACCAAAATTCTCAAGATAAAATTCATAGCACAACTGCTTGCTAAGCAAAAAGAAAAACATAAATTGTGTCTGTGCTGTGTAAATGGATTTGGAAGCTGACTTTTATTTGGCTCACAGCTTCCGCTGCAGAACAGTTTCTGCTGATTCTGTGGAGGATCTGGCTAAGGTCAGGCAGATAATCTGATTGACAATCCCCTGATCTACAGGTAATTTATGCCAAAATAGATGTTTTCTGTATTGTAAATAGCACTGGCTCTTTCAACATCACCAATTTTAATATAGAAAACCTGAATGCTTACATCAATTTTTTTGTAAAAGAACATTTGCTTTTCTGTTTATTGAGAATTCAACATTCTAGCTATCATCAATTTTCACAGAGACAGAGATAGAGATAGAAATACTCGGCCAAAAACAACCATATACACATTTCATCAGTTTGCCATATTAATAAATATCTGGAAGCTAATAAATGTCTGGAAGCTAATGGCCTCAACTTTGAGCACCTCTTGTAATTGTAAAGGCCAAAGGTAACTTGTAGTAATCTCATGATATCTCAAAAAATTTAGTATTAAAATATTTATACAAGTTTTTCTTTTCCTAATGTAGAAATTTTTTCGTGGACTCTGTATGTATGTGTATATATATATATATATACACACACACACATATTCCATATTTTGTATGGATGTGTGTGTGTGTGTGTGTGTGATGCTGGGGATTGAACCCAGGGACTTGTGCATGCTAGGCAAGAACACTACCACTTATCTACTGCCCTAGCCCTTGTTCCAATTTTTAAAATTCTTTTCCTTATAGATAAATGATGCAGTAGAAGAAAACATATGCTCATTTCAATCTATCTAGTAAAATCATTTCAATCTCTTGACATATATTTTGTATTCTTTACAAAGAACACATTTTCTATATCTTTACATGTGGGTTATCTGAAGTTCTCAAAAAGCCAAGTAACACACATTTACTGCAATGTTCTTCTTTTCCATATTATTTATTTCTTCATATGGTAATTGCTAATGTAAGAAAGTAGATTTTTAATGTGATTCCTCTGGTTTCACACTAGATTTTTATTTATTAAATATTCAATCCCTGCTATAAACTGTTTAGTTCTGTGGTTGCCAGAGAAAGAAAATCACAGCAGATGCTACTGGCTTCTTTTACATGCAATAGATTCTCATTTTTAGAAAAACATTCTCTTATTGATTAGATTACATCCCTGTTCACATTTATTGTTATATGTATATCTGCCTTTTATTTTTTAATTTTAGGTAAAAATGTTGGGAACTAATGGCCAATATTCATCATCTAGTAATAGGTGTATTAATTTTATTTACATAATTTTTTTCTGAATGTAATATAAACTCAACATGTAAGGTGGAACATAGATTTATTTTAATCTTTTCTGAAACTTCACTGAAATGTAAATAATTTTAAGAGGCATAAAACATCAAGGACAAGAAGAATAGAAGTGACAAAAACAACAATGACATTTTGAGGCTGGCAAGTAGAAATAGTAAATGACATATGCAGATATACAAACACACTTCACTTCCTCCTTCTTACTCTGTTTTTCTCCTTATCAGTTATTACTGGGTTCTGTAATAGTGCCGGGGTCTTAGCTAGAACAGGATTTATACTATTAGGATGCAATTTCTGTGAAGAAGATGGAACATATGTTATCCTGTCCTCAGATCTAAATCTCCTTTCCTAACTTATGATATAGTTGACAATGTTTTAATTTAAAAATTAGTTTATAATACTCTTTTTCATGTAGTTTATAAAGTTTAGAAAATTCTTAATAATGTTTCTATCATTCTAAATCTTCATAGATACCTATATTATAGGTATAATAATACCATAATAGAAAGTTTAGAGGCTCTTTTATTTCATGACATTAAACCATGAAATGCTAATGCTTTTTCTTCTTACACATTTTTGATTCTATGTTCAAAACTTGTGTAGCAGATTTTGTTAGAGGGAAAATATTTCCTCCCACTGTAAATGAAGTAGTTTTGTTCAATGAAATGTGAGCAAAACCAAAGGGTGTCTTATTTTGTCTTCTTCTCTTCATATTGGGTGAAGTGTCTTACAGTGCCCCTAACCCTAATAATATCCTGAAGATATCAGAGGGGTAATAAGAAGAAATCTGTTTCAATGATCATTTTGTAGGCACATATAATGCTAGAGATATATAATGATCTCATTTTAATTCTGCTGTTTTGTATTCTATTGCAAGCTGTTACGAATGAATTATATCCCTTCTCCAAAAACATGTTGAACACTTAGTCCCAATCTTGTTATTGTGTTTAGAGATGGGGCCTATCAGGATGTAATCAAGTTTTATTGAGGTCAGAGGGTGAGACTTTCATCTACACATACTGGTGTATTTGTACAAAGAGAAAGAAACATCAGATCTCTTTTTCTCCCCCTTTCCCCCTCTCTCTATCTCTTTCTCTCTGATTCTGTATGCAGAGAAGTATCCAGTTGAGGACTTTCCTGTTTTGTTCCCATTGGCTAAAATGAGAAAATGGAGTGAGCCATATTGAATGATGTTTCAAGGTTAACATCACAGAGCTGATAAAACAATCTGGATAAAGGGAATCTGAATCCATCACATGTTAGAGCTGAGCTGCCAAACTTTTTCAGGACAAAGAGATAAATTTCTATCTAGTTTACCCATTGTTTTATTTTGAACTCTATTATATCCAATGAGTATAATCCATAACCAAAATAAGGCCAAATAAAATATAGCTCAGACAAGAAAAGGAGTAAACTAGTGATGAGACAAATAAAAGTGTGTGGGGTGGGTGGGAATGAGAGTTACTTAGACCAGTGGTGGGTCTGTGAACTCAGTTCAAATCATGCTGGAAAGATGACCTTCTATTTTGCTTTTCAAATACAGGAGGTTATCAACTGCCTTCATTTTTTGTAGCTGTTTGAAGAAAATTACTACATGTAACATGGGAAGCTGACATATACCCATTCCCATAATTGGTGAGAACATTCATTCTGAAGAGGTTCTTCCTAACTTAACTCCCAGTTTAAAGTAGAGCTAGAGTGGAGTAGATATCTATAATACTGATCAGAGAGAAATGCAGAGGGAAGATCTAAGACTGTTGATGAAAAACACTAAGAAAAATTAATCCTCCATTAATTGTCACTGTCAAAAAGAAATATATATGTATAATTTTTAAAATTCAGACATTTCAAGGATATTTTACATGATCCTACTGAGATCAAGCATCATGAAATATCACTAGAATTTCTTTACCCTCACTGTGATGGATATCAGAGGAATAGGTATGGGCAGATATTTGGAAATTGGGGATAATTATTCAATATCTATTGGTGAGCTACTATTTGTATTTATTAGGAAAATGGATGAATAAGAGAAAGAAATTTAGATCATTAATCATTTTTCAGGCACATAATATGCTATGGGAATATCATGGTCTATCTTAACTATGCTATTAGGTTGATTTGAAAAGGAAATACTTTTGAATTAATCCATAAAATAGCTAAGCATAGTGAACTCAATTTATTTATCATGAGATCAGATTTCTCCCATGGAGTAATAATATAGTCCCAACTTGTATTTTCTGCATTTACTAGTAGATTGTTAGCTATTACTTGAAAATCTTAAAATAAGTACTACAATGCCTAAAAAGGAAGCAGTAACAACTCCTAGATGATCCTAAAACCATGCAAATGCACATGAAAAACCTTGTAGAAAATAATGCTGTTAATTTGACAATGTCAAACTCCATTTGATCAATTACTTCTGTATTTTGTTCAGAAATGTGCTTTGAAATGATAGTTTGGAAGGTACTATTTTCACCTTAGTCTTCATGTTAGAGAGTCATTAGATGTTTAATTAAATAGGAGCTGAGAGTACTGAAATTTTCTCTTACTTTCAAAACTCAAATTATTATATAGTACCCCAGAATTATATACAAATATGTGTCAAACATTTTAAAATATTGAAAATTTCAGTAAACATGTTTTAAAGTTTGTGACTGAAGAGTTATAGTTATATTGATGTTAGTGTGGGGGAGTTAGTACTTAATTAAATTTAGACTAGGAATTGATTTTTAGTGGTACTCAACTAGAAAACAAATTGAGACTTCATAAAAGTTAAAACAAAAATTTATTTGATTAGAAAAGATAAAGAAATTACATTTTTTGAAGAAACTTTTTAAACTATAATGAAATTGAGGCTCTTTTTCAAATCTATAAAAGAACCCTTTTACCCAGCAGTTTATAAATAATTTTCAACTGATTCACTTGCTGTAGTACTTTGACTATTGCTTCATTTTTGATTTACTTGGCAAGACATACTGGCACTTATATTTTCTATACTTCAAAAGCATAAATAAATAAAAGTAGTATTTATTACTCTCTTGTTTCCAGATAAAGGGTGTCTAGCCTATGAAAATTTGTGGGAATGTATAAATCTACTTACATCAATTTGAAGTAAGATTAGTAAGCTGGAGGTGATCCGGGAAAAAAATCAGGCTGAAAGTGTTGTAAAAAAAGGCACTTTCCCAAAGAGTTGGGGTAGGTTAGATTATCATTCCTAATTCTTCACTCTCTCCTATTAGAGAAGTCATCATTCTGACAAAGGGGATAGAATTTATTCATCCATCCTTCTGTCATTGGGCTTGGGTTTATGACTAGTTTTGACCAGTGGAACATTGGAAGGTAGGACACCAGCTGCGTTGTGATAGTTTGAGTATTTGCTTTTCTCTATCTTATGCTTTAAAACCTGACATAAGAAGAACACACTCTAGGTAGAAAATATCCCTTCATCCTGGATTGAAGAATGAACAAATATGGAAAAGATATGAGCTTAGATGGAAGATAGGGGTCTAAACTGGCCCAGTCAAGTCCAATACAGGTAAGTTGAGCTGCAGTCAATTTGAAGATCCTAAAGATTATATATTTTGAGCAAATACATTCATCTGATTCTTCCTTAAGCCCTCAGTGTGTAAAAGAAACAATAGAAAAGCCAATACATTAGCCATTGCTTATTTTCAAGTTTGCCTTCTAAGTTCTAGGGGATTTAAAAAAGATAAAGAAATATACAGACAAAAACCATATTTGCTTCTTCATTAATTAAGGTAGATGAAATCAGGTTTCTATTTGTGTTGACACAGATATTCTGAACTAATTGTATTTGGCAATTTAGCTCTTGAGTGGTTGTTGTTTATTTCACATAATAGCTATTTGATTGCTTGGTCACTAGCCTTGATGTCAGCTGTTGTCGTTCATTCTTTTGATATTACAGATAAATTCAAGTCAAAACCCCAGTTGAATGACTTAAAAAAAATCTAAACTTTTCTAAGACATCTGTGAAATATTGTGGAGCT
The DNA here is from genome assembly GCF_000247695.1 of Heterocephalus glaber. The sequence goes on along the minus strand of NW_004624802.1, from coordinate 7,788,252 downwards.
GATTTGCTTTTTTAATCTTTTTATAAATATCTACCTATTTAGTTATTTGATTTCTATTTGTTTGATGTACATGTGATTGTAAAATAAGGTTCCTATTCTTATTCTATTTATCTTGGCATCCAAAACAAAATTTTTACTGAGAGTGAATTTATTGTTTTACAGGGGTAAAAATATAATGGAAATAAGCCTTAACTCAGACCTATATTTATGTATAACTCCTAATATTACTAAGTTATATCAAAATCTACTCTGATCTGTTATTGGAATTTAACTAATTATTTATATAGAAAATTTATAATCTAAGATCTTTTTCGGGTTTATAACTTTAGGTTCTTTGCAACTGAATACTTGTCAAAATTCCAGCTTAATTTTTTAGTTAACAACCACTTAAGTTTCTACAGCATTTACTTGTGTCAGGTGTTAAGAATCCATGTATCTCATCTTTCATATAAATGGACATACAAAAGAAATATAAGACAAATGTAGAACCAAATAAAAAATTTTATCTCTTATATACAAGTTACAACTGATACAGAACATTTATGTACATGCCATAGCTAACATCAGATTCAGTGTTCTCCCAAATAGGGAGCAGGACAAGGGTTGCATTAGTTAGCTTTCTGTCATTGTGGCAAAATACATGAGATAAATCATAAAAAGCAAAAATCTATTTTGATATAGTGTTCTTAAAATACATTATTGAGTAAATGAATGACCTCCAAATAGAAATAAAATAAAAGTTGGATATTTGAAAAGATCAACACAATTAAAAAACCTTTAGCAAGGTTGACAAAGAAAACAAAAGGAGGCTTAAATTACTAAAATCATAATGATGAGAATATTGCTGCTGATCTTAAAGAAATAAAAATTTATTGTAAGAGTTCATGGAAGAATTAATACTGTTTAGATGATGTACTCAAAGTGTCTTACTGATCCAGAGAAAGCCTATGAAAATTCCAACAGCTTTATTTGTCCAAATTGAAAAACTGATCCTGAAATTCACATGGAATTTTCATGGGACTCAAGTAGTCAAAACAATATTGATAAAAGGAACAAAATCAGAGGATTCATGATTCTTGATTTCAACATTTACTACAAAACTACTGTGATAAAAACAGTATGGTACTGGTGAGGAACATAGAGAGCATTAAGGTGAATCCATAAATCAATATGTACATGAAAAATGCATTTTCAACAGGAGAGTGAAGTTCATTAAATTAGGGAATGAATAATATCTTCCAAAATTACTACTGAAATGTCTACAAGTAAAAGAATGAAGTTGGATCTTTACCTCACAATATATATACAAAAATTAATTTGATATGGATCAATGACCCCAGGGTAAGTGTAAAATTTATAAAACTCTTAGAAAAACATTTAAGGGAGAATCTTCCTGACCTTGGATTTGATTCTTAGATTTGACAGCCAAATCTTGGATATGACACCAAAAAATTTAAAAAAGTGAAAAAAATAAATAAGCTGTTCTTCATAAAATAAAATGTTTGTGCATAAAAGGGCATTATCATGAGAGTGAAAATAATGTGAGACAGTATTTGTAAATCATATTTACATTTGTTAAGGGATATTTCTAGAGAATGTAAAGTAAACACAAATCAAAAATGAAAAACAAAGAGTCCCATTAGATAATGAACAGATGATTTAAAAGAAACATTTGTCCAAAGAGGATGTGCAACAAGTATTTGAAAAGTCTTGTAACATCATTAGTTATTATGGAAATGCCCATAAATTAAAACCACAGTGACATATCATTTCATAGTTGTGTGATAAAAATAATACAGGTAAACATAAAATAATAAGCGTTGGTGAGGATGTGGGAAAATTGGAACCCTCACACATTGGTTTTGGCAGTGTAATGTGATACACCTGTGGTGGGAAACACTTGTGGGCTTTCTCAATAAGTTAAACATAGAATCATCACATGACCTAGTGATTCCAGTCCTTGGCATGCCCTCTAAATTGAAAAGAAGCACATAAATACTTTTGCATGAATATTCACAACAGCATTATTCACAATAGCTAAAAGGTAGAAGCAAACAAAAATATTCGTTAAAATATATATAAACAAAATGTGGTACAACTGGCCCTCTATATGTGTGGACTCATCATTTATTGATTATAAACATCAATTGAAAATATTTGAAAAAATCGTAACATCTGTACTGGGTTTTTTTTTTCTTATTATTCACTAAAAATACAATTTTTTATATAACATTTAGAATGTACTAGATATTGTAAATCTAAATGAATTAAAGCATACAGAAAAAAGTTCATAGGTTATATGCAAGTAGTACACCCCTTAACATAAGGAACTGGGGCATTCACAGATTCGGGTATCTGGGCTATGTCCTGAACCACTCCCCTTCAGATACTGAGGGATGACTATGTAGGGATAAAGTTCAACCAACCAAAGTAATGAAGTAATGAAAATGAGAACTTGATGGAAGAGTGCTTACTATTAAACACCAGTACAAAATGATTATTTTTCTATTATGAATTTCACCTCAATTAAGAAACAGCAAAACTGCATGAAGCCACAAATCATCAAATTTTGAAAGATTATTTAATGATATAGGGAAATTCCTGTAACATAAAGTTAACAAAGAAGTATAGTGAGTTATATATTCAGTATGTCCCAGGGACATTAAGCATTAAGGCATATATAATATATATTCATACTCTTAAAAGTTGATCAATATTTTAACGATTATTTCAGAAGAGTGTTGGGACTTTGAATAATCTCTAATTGCTCTTCCTCTTAAGTCCTTGAGTGTTATAAACTTTCTAATCTAGACAATGCATTGTATTATATAACACATATAGATAATAATCATTATTTTCAAAGGGGAAAATAAGTAAATAGAACTTCTAATTAACAGCTCAGAAATATAAAGAACTACAAAGTTTTCACTCTTATCCTTAAAACAATGAAAAGTAAATAAATGGAAAAATCAATGACCTTGAGTTTATCAGAGAACAGATTATTGAACAATTTTAAGTGTGCATAGATGCAATTAGGATAAAAAAGGGAGGGGTGAGAGAAGACAAAGAGAGGAGAAAGACAAAGAGAAGCAAGAGAAAGAAATGGGAGCAATAGAAAGAGAGAGATGACAGAGACAGAGAGAGGGAATGAGAAATGGAGGAAGAAGGGAGGAAGAACAGAGCAGAATAAATATCTGAAAAAGGAATGATCAGTAATATTTGAAAATTAGTAACACACACAAAAAACCTCAGATCCAGGAATCACAGACCCGAATACTGTCTCAATGTATTTAATTTTTATGGTCTAAAATATAGTTTTGGGGTAATATAGGAAGTAATATGGGGAGTAATATAGTTTCTGGGACATATCAGAAACAAAGAAATAAAAATTAAGTGTGTTAAAGTCATACAGTACATATTTCAAAGCAAGATAGAGAGCAATAATAGAGCATCAGGATTAGGGAATGATTTATATTGATTGGGCAGGGTTAGCCTCAATTGCTTTGTGATTTATTCTTTTTCTCTTTCTTTTTTTAGGTGAGATCTCATTAATAAGAAGGGACAAGGTGTTGAGCAATTCATATTTTAGGTAAAGACAACTCCAAAAGGCCCTTAAAGTTGTAAAAATCTTTGTTTTTTTTCAGGAGAGAGGTAGGATATTAGTAAGAAATGTGGTCATATATCTGCTTTTTAGAGACTTACTAGAAACAATAATAATTTTATTTTATGATAAATATAAAGAGAAATCTTCTAATAGTCTGATTAACAATTACACTGCAGGAGTAGACAAAGGAAATGTACCATAGTAGATCAAGTTAGAGATGGTAGTGTCTTATAATAGGAAGAAAGCAATGGTAAACTGAGAAGCAGATTCAAGAAACATTTTACTGGTAAAACTGATAGTATTTGCTTATAGGTGAGAAATGAGTAGTTGTTTGTTTTGTGCAAGGCAATGATTATGGCACTTACAAAGGAGAGGAAAACTGAAGAAGGAACATACCCAGGGACAGAAAATGAGGGTTCTATTTTGAATATATATATGACTTATTTTGAATATATGTATTTATAAATATATGTCATATACTTAAATAAAATGTAGTCTGTTGGTGATATGTTTCTGAAGCTCAGAGAGATAGCTAAGCACTAGAAGAGACTCTATTTTTTTACTCCACATTTTAACTGCTGTAATGTTGTGTAAGTGTAGGGACAGACAAATGACCAGGATTTGTCCTTACTGACATCATCACTGGCTTTGATTAAGCAAGTTCAGTGGAAAGATGGCGCCTAAAGTTTTGGTCTATAAAAAAGTAAACCTGAGTTAACTCAGATAAGAGAGTGGATATCTTTTTGATAAGAGGAAATATAGAATTGGAGTGAGGAGAATGGAGATGAGGGAAGATGCTAAATTTTGGCAGCTCCAGCTTACCTAAGGGAATATGGTTTAAGCTTCCTAGAGGATACCTGAAGCTGTGCAGAGTAGAGAATCCTGTATGTACTATTTTAATGCCATAGCTACTTATTTATGATAAAGTTAATTTATAAATTAGACACAGTAAGATGATCAAAAAGTAATGATAAAAAAAATGACACCAATGTTCTGTAATAAAAGTTATGTAAAAGTGGTCTCTGAAAAATGAAGGGATTGACCTTTGATTTTAGCAGAAAAAATTCTCTGATTTTGTTGGGAATGAATAAGGACAAAAGTGTGGAGGTGAAGTTGGACTTGTTCCTTTGATGGTGAGAAAGTAGGGTAGATTCTTAGTGCTTAATCTTGTTTTTTAGTTAATTTGTGTATATTGTGGACAATTGAGATTGAATGAAGAAAGAGAAATTATAAAATTTAAATGACAAAGAAGGGAAGTTATAGAATTTTCAAGGAGAGCTGTCTGTTTGAGGTTTCTGGTTATAAATTTAGAGTATCACTAACTGCATTTATGTGACCTTTTCCAGACCTTTCTCAGATCTAATGAAGAACTCTATCATGGACTTTTAAAATATCCAGTTAGATTTTATTTCAGGTAACCACATAGGAGAAAGGATGGTAGTAAAATGTGTTAAGGGAGTGTGCATGAAAGGAAATTATAATGACATCGAATTGTACTTACCTGATGGACATAAAAATTTGCCAAAATAATCTTCAGTGGGAACTTGTACGCCCAGGACTCCTAGCATACCTTTCTCAGTAGGGTCATATACTAGAAAACTAACTCTCTATGAGGCAATAATCACTTCCCGTGTGGATCTATTTCAGTAGGTACTGGAAGCACAAAGAACTTGTTATCCAAAACCATTCTGTTTTTTGAAAGAGCTGTATATTTTAAAGACTTAAATATATGTTAGATTTGAACTAGTTTATGTAACCTTTCCAGTATAGATTAGATTTATTCTTTCTGGTAATGAAGAGCTGAAATCACAATTTAGCATCCTGAATAAGAAATGTTTACATTCAAATTAATTCATATCATCATAGTCAAATTTAATCTCATCAAGAATAAACTTTTTTATTATTTAATTGGATATATTTCAAATTCTATATTTTATGATACATATGCTGTATATCATGTATAGCATGTAACATGGAAAAAGAGTAAGTTTAGCTCAAAGCAAGTTAGCTATCATTTTCATACACAAGGGCAAAAAATCTGGAATATATATCTTAATAACACATGAATTCATTTTATAGTACATTTAAAACTTAAATTCCCTGAAGCTATTAGAAGGATTTGTTTGCCAAGGTGAGTGTAAATTACATTCCAAGGCAATGGAGAATAATCAGAAGTTTTCTTAGCATTCAAAGTAATACACAGATTAGAATACTATTATTTTTACATTTTTTAATTCATTAAGTTTATTGGTACCTATTAGGTATACAGTATGACCACATTGATCATTGGAAATTTGTACCTGTACATGGGCTATCTCGGTCCTTGCTTTCCCCCCATTCTTCTTCCCTCCCTTCCCTCCTCCCCTTCCTATTTACAAAATTTTGTTTCTACTTTTTCCTTCTTTTGTTCCCAGGTAGGAATAAACAATATAGTGAAAATGGCTATACTTCCAAAGCTGCTATATAAGTTCAATGTAATTCTGATTGAAATTCTAACAGCATATTTCAGATAACTGGACAAAACAATCCAAAAATTCATTTGGAACCAGAAGAGTCCTAGATTAGCAAAAGAAATTCTAGGCAATAAAGACAAGGTAGGGGGTATCACAACAGCAAACTTGAAAATATACAACAAAGCTACTGTGATAAAAAAACACCATGGTACTGGCAAAGAAACAGACCTGAGGACCAGTGGAACAGATTAAAAGATACAGAAACAACTCCAGACTCAGCCACCTCATCTTTGACAAAGGACCCAAACATCCTCACTGGAGGAAAGATAGTCTCTTTAATAAATGGTGTTGGAAAAACTGGGTATCAAATTGCCAAAGATTAAAACCAGACCTATATCTCTCACCATGCACTAAAATAAAATCAAAATGGATCAAAGATATAAATATTAAAACAGAAATACAAAACCGGCTGGAAGAGAGGTTAGGTAGAACTCTTGAAGACTTCGGTGTAGGAAAAGATTTTATGAACAAAACCTCAGTTGCCTGTGAACTAGCACAAACAATCAACAAGTGGGATCTCTTCTTATTAAAAGGCTTCTGCACATCAAGAGAAACCACCAGCAGTGTGAAGAGACAACCCACAATGTGGGAAAAAATCTTCATCTGCTCTTCCTCAGACAAAGTCTACTATCTCAAATCTATAAAGAATTTAAAAAGATCAGACCTCCCAAATTTAAAGACCCAATCCAAAAATGGGCATCTGAAATGAACAGACATTTCTCACACAAAGAAGTAGAAATAGCAAATAAATACATGAAAAAAATGTTCAACATCACTGGTCATTCGAGAGATGCAAATGAAAACAATGCTGAGATTCCACTTCACTCCAGAAAGAATGGCTGCTGTCCTGAAATCAACCAATAACAAATGCTGGTGGGGCTGTGGGGAAAGAGGAACCCTGCTCCACTGCTGGTGGGAGTGTAGACTGGTGCAACCACTGTGGAAATCAGTATGGAGATACCTCAAAGAAGTAGGACTGGAAGTCCCATTTGACCCCACTATTCCACTGCTGGGGATCTTTCCCAAAGAATTAAAAGAATCACACCACAGTGATATATGTGTGCCCATGTTCATAGCAGGACAGTTTGTGATAGCTAAAACTTGGAAGCAGCCCAAATTCCCATCAACTGGAGATTGGATCAAGAAAATGTGTTTTTTTAAAAATAAAATGGACTACTCAGCCATGAAAAATGAGAAATTAGAGACATTTATAGCTAAGTGGATGCACATTGAGGTGATACTCTTAAGTGAAATAAATAAGACACACATATATAAATACTGAATAGTTTCTCTGGTGTGAGAAACTGAAAGTGTAAATAAGGACTAAAATGCATAATAGGTAATGTGAAATAGGAAGAAAAGGGCCAAAGGGGAAGGAAGTGGGAGGGCTAGGGGAAAGGATAGAAGGGAATGGGATTAATATGAGAAAATGGAAAAATAGGAAGAAAATCTTTGTAGATAGGGAGGAATGGAGGGGTTGAAGGGAGGGCTGGGCAAGGGTCAAAAATAAGAACCAAGAGAGACTATGTAAAGGTGCAAATTTCCAATGATGAATGTCATTATTTTGTATACCTAAAATGTACCAATGATTAGAATGAATAATCGATAATGTAAAATAGGAAGAAAAGGTCCAAAGGGGTAGGGGTAGTGGGAGGGGCAGGGGAAAGGAAAGAAGGGAAAGGAAAAATGATGAGAAATGGAAAAAATGGAAATAAAGTCTTTGTAAATAGGGAAGGGTGGAGGGTGTGAAGGGAGGGCTAGGAATGAGGAAAAAAATAAGAACCAAGATGCATTATGTAAAGGTACAATTCCCAATGAGAAATGTAATTGTGTTGTAGACCTACAATGTACCAATAAAAGAATTTAATTAAAAAATAAAGAAATTAGGCTTGTTAGATCACAGTTTTCGAGGCCTCGGGGCATGGTGCTGACATCAGCTCACCTCTGGTTGAGGGCCCTCTGGTCTGAGTCATACCATGGGGAAGCATGTATGAAGCAAGAGAACATGTCTTGAGATTGGGAGCCACAGAAACCCTGAGGTTTCCCAGTCCGTTTCACAGGCATGTCCCCCACTGACTGAAGGGCCCTTCAGGGATCCTACCTTTTCCACTTCCGGCATTGCTGACCTAAGGACCATACTCCCAACACTTGATTTACCACATAGGGGGAAAATCACATCCAAACTATAGCAGTATTTTTGTATTAAATTACAAATATCATAACTGATAGTGAGACAACAAAGTCTATGCATTTTGTTCAGAAATTCTAACCCCAACAAAATTTTACATTTTTCAATTTCTTTATTTTTAGAGTGCTATTATTGCTTTATTGTGTCAATGAAATATGAAACTGAGAAAGGCTCAAGCAATGTTGTATGCCAGAATGAATATATTATGTAGTCTGTTTGATTTTAACAGTGTATTTAAAATAATATGAAGATTTAATTTTGCCAGAAAGCATGAACTGAATTATTTATTTTGTAATATAAATTTATCCATTGAATCAATGTGCAGTATTTAGCCACTTTTTCTATATTTAATTTTTGTTCTTGTCATGAATTCTAATAGATTCTTTAGCGTTTATAAGTTATAAACTGTGAATTCATATGAATGATAACATAAATTTGCATGTGAAAATTCTTGGGAAAAATGTGTGGCAAAAGATTTTTAAGGGATATTTGTGTATTTATTGATTTCTACTAAACAAAAATGTAACATTTTTGATACTTTTCACTCTCAATAATGGAGTATTTCAGAATAAAATTATAGTGTTTTACTGTTCAAAACTCACTATTATGTGTAAGTTATATATGTTGTAAATAAAGAGTATAGGCCAAAGGATTTTAGGATATACATTATAAAAAATTTATATTTGAATTAGTCTTAGCTACTCATACAGTGTATATTTATTCAAATAATTCAAGAAATGCTTATTTTGACATTAAATTTTTAAAACTTAGTTTCAATAATGCTAACTAGAATCTTAATAATAAACATGTGTAACAATTATTAAAATACATAATTTAAAAATACACAGAAAACACTGTAATCCGTCATAGGCTTTCATTTTTGTTGTTGCTATTGTTTTGCTTTTTGAAACAGGGTCTCACCATGTAGTAGTCTGGCCTTGAAGTCAGTATGTAGCCCAAGCTGGTCTCAAACTCATGACAATCCTCCTGCTTCAGCCTCCCAAGTGCTGGGATTACAGACATGTGCCACAAGCCCACCTTCAAAGTCTCTCAATACAGTTCATAGATTATTTTGGTTGCTTAATTATCACTACTTTTTAAAAACTACTGAGTAGAATTAATATGAAAAGACTAGGAATTTTGAATACATTAAATGCATCATGAATCTACAGTGTGATCTGGCTATTATATAACTTAGATTTAAGCTTTTCTAATGGATATATAGTGTGTAAAATGAGGTCTATGTAGACCTATTTTTTCTTAGGTCTGACCATAACTATAACATTAGACTCTGTTTTGTGCTCCTCTCACAGTAGGATATTGACTGATTGATTTTAATACATTCAGCATATAAAAAAAGTGAAGAAATGAAAAGTAATTCAAGAAGCAGAGAATATTTTTAATAAAAAAGAGGTTTGTCAAGAATACATTCCTTACCCCCCAAATTTAAAGGGTTGTCATAAGGAAGAGAGAATAGATTTATCTTCTGTGGCTCTAAATGATAGCACTAGAGCTAAAGTGACTTCAGAGGAGAACTATTTTGACTCCATACACAACAATGTTGTCTCTGCTTTGTAATGGTACACTTGGAAAAATGTACGTATACTGGGTTCTCAGTAAGTTGCTTCTCACTTCATCTGATGATTTCTTTACTTACAGTACAGTGAACTCTACGATTAATTTTTGCTACCATGATCCACTTTAAAACTAACTGAAATGAAGGGAAGGACCGACCATAAAATATGGACTGATCATGAGATTTTTATCACAAAGACACAGGTTTGAATTTGGCCTTTGCACTTACAAGCTTGAAAACTTAAATAGCTATTCATCTTCATGAAACCCCCTTTCTTCATCTGTTAAACAAGCACTAATAACCTTCTCAATTTTACTACTTATGAATATGGTACTCCAGTCTCTAATACTTGAAATTTTAGGGTCAGTGAATTAAAATCAGTACTGATTCTGAAAGTCACCTGCCTGGGTTTGGTTTGGATTGGCCGTCTATTAGCTATAGGACCTAGAGGAAATTACTTAGATTCTGAGTCTCAATTTCATCATCTATAAAGTGGAGACAATATCTATTTTCTAGGTCTGTTGTAGGATTAAGTGAGTAAGAAAAAATAAAGCTGCAAAAGTAATGGCATGTAGTAAAAACAGTAAATTATTAGTCTGATCTTTATGACTTTGATTATGGAACTCACATTGATCTTCATGTTCTGTTTTTTCCCTAAATTCACCTACAGAGGGCACACGTGTGTGGATGTGTTTTCAATGACAGAAATCAAACCAAAGGCCTCTTTCACACAGGCCAGGAAAGTGCTCTGCCACTGAGTCACACTCTAGTCCTTCCTTAAGTCTGTTCTTTTTTCCTATTTCTTCTATTATCATAGTTTCCCAAATTATTTTGACCTTCTGTGGGATTCATAATATGTACTGATCTGTTAAATGAACTACTGCCTCTGGTTTTCACTCTTCCAATCCAAATCACAGGGTCCCATCAAGTCTTCTCAGAAGACTTTATCATTGTCCTATTCGTCTCTGTATACTTTAAAAACTTCTCTAACACAAACATTATTTGGCCTCATCCTACAAGATCTAAGTATCTTAACCTACTTCTCCCAAAACTTCTACCTCTGCTTTCTAATTTCCTTAAATTGCATTTCTTTATTTCCTCTAACCCTGTTGCTGGAAGGACTTGACTCACTTCGTATGGACAGTCCTTCAAATTCAGCTGGAATTTCATTCCATCATAATTCTCTCCTAGGCTTTCCTGACATCTCCACCATGAAATTTTATGTTGCTAACTTTTCATAATGTTGTTTTCATAATGTATATCTTCTGAATTAAATTTTCTTTTATTGGAATATTTTGACTTTTCACAATATTTGCACCAGTTTCTTCAAGTGAATACATGAAAGTGACAACTATATCCATATATTTGGAGAGGTTTTTTTTTTTTTAATGTCCTCACAGTGTCCAGTTTTGCCTAGTTTTCAAATAAATGCATGTTAGTTAGCTTTATATCATTATAATGGTAAATACGATGTAGTTCTTAATAATTTTCTGACATTTGAACTCATCTTTAAATTGCCTCTTCACAATGGTACAAATAAGTGAAAATTAAATTTTACAGTAAAGAGTTGTATCTTATATTGTATGAATTAGGTCTCATTTTATATAGTGGTTTTAAAGTTTAAGTGACTTTTTGATTTGTTTTGTCTTGCATTGATTTCTGTGATTTTAGGAACAGAGATTATAGAAAACTGGATTTATAAATCAGAAGATCACAGATTTTAGCCTTGATTTTACCATTTCCTAGGTATATGACAATTAATAAGAGTTTAATCTCATTGAGCCTCTTTGCTTTTATGCAGAATTTGTGTGATTATTCCAACAAAAATGTAAGCCTTCCAAGGAATATTCATGTTTTGCTCAATATTTTATCACAGATAGCCATAATAGTACCCAACACTAGCAGAACTAAATATATTTTTGCTTAAAGACCACTTTCAGGAAAAGTGTTAGTATAAAGCAGGTTAATGTTTATACATGTGTTCTGATAAGGGATACTTTGGTTTTATATAAAAATTTCTGTGAGTTACTTAAGGAAAAGACAGTGATTTACCAACATATCCCTAGTGCCTTACACATGGAAAGTACCCCATTTAATCCATGCCTTTCCTGCAGATGCAAATAGAGGGTCACAGTAGGAAATATCGTACTGTCTTTGCCATTGTACTGGTATGCTGTTGGTTCCTTAAAAATGTGTCTAGTTAAGTATGCTATGACTAATATAGTTTAAGAAACTAATCTTTCTATATAGTAAAGTCATATGCCTATAAAGTATAATTCAGACCGGTATAATAAAGTTCATTTTTAGACATATAGTAAAATGTGAGTGAGTCATTTTTAAGATATATATATATATATATGAACTGGGGATTTAGCTCAGTGGTGCCGCTGCCTGCCTCACAAGTACAAGGTCCTGAGTTCGATCCCTGGTACCAAAAGAAAAAAAAATAAGAGAGAGAGCTAATAAAATGTTTAATGACATTCAGGGAAAACAGGCAAAGAGCACATCTTTGTCCCATTATAAAATGGAGATTATTTACTATCTTCACTCTTTAATAAATCTATCACATTCCTACTATAACGCAGAGTTAAAGCATTAACATTTTGTTTGTTTTTCTTAGAATAACTGCCTAAGTTAGTCCCACTGAAATATATTCTTAGCCTCTACACAAATATAGTAAATAAGGTTTAAATTAAGACCTTGTGTTTAAAGACAAAACAAAGCATAAAGATAAGAAAATAAGCCACTAATTTCCAGCCAATTTTGAGCCGTAATTGTAGGAGCAGCATTAACATTTAAGGCTATTGTGTGTGCTATGAAGTTAGAAATCATACGTTTTCTTGGTCTTTGTATCTTCATTGTTTATATTTGTTGAATAAAGGAATAAGTAAATGAGTGCTATATTAGAAGTTTATATAAGTTACCAAAGAAAATCAAAATGAAGAGATTTCTTTTGAATGAGAAAATCTGAGGAAGGTATTTGAAAGAGAGAGGGTTCTGATGGGATGTAGAGAATGAGTGGGAATCTTGTTACATGTGGTGATAGAATGACAGGGACATTTCTTCCATGTAGGGTGCAAGGCATAATCATGGATCTTGAAGTAAATAATAGGAGCATGTTCAGCAACTAGAAATTTGATAATGTTACAAGGGAAAGAAATAGTTTGGAATGTTCTAAAGCAGAGCATATCCAGTGCCCTGAGACAATAGGATTTGAGTTCTCATTTAAATTGATGTGATAAGATCTATACTTAGAACCTATGACTCTCATAACCCTGTGTAGTGAGAAATGGTATAAGAAAGATGAAGACTGAGAATTTTTTAGAATAATATTTTGAAAGTATCTCAGTAGAGAGATAACTTTCACTTGAAATGTAGTGGTGACCATAGGCAAAGAAAGACTGCATGCAACTATTGTATATAGTTAATTTGAAATGTGTTCCTATTCAATTTTGAGGTCCTGGCTAGAGGGTAGTTAGTTCTCCTTCATGGGCAACTGATTAAGTGCACACCCTACCACTTCCCTAATCAGGTCCCCACAATCTGGATCATTCTTCACTTGCCCTATTGATTCAAGGTCAGATTCCAGAAAACCCTGGGTAGCCACTATGCCCTGTGCCCAAGAAATCATTATATTCACCTATATTCAGAAAGCCCACTAAACATAATTAACCCCACCCTACTTACCACACATAAACTACCTCGTCAGCTCCCACTTTTGCCACCCTGACCGGACCCTAGGAGCCATCCCGTCTATGACCATGCCTTGCATTCTTCTCTCATTTGAAGCTGCAACAAAAAATTCCACCTTTCATCTATTCAAGTGGCAATGTGTTGTGTCCTTCCATGAAAGGGATCTTTAAATATTTCAAATTATATCTGGAGTCAGATTCAGGATTATGTAGTAACTGTATAGAGGGATGGAGTAATATATTTGATGGAGTAGAGGACATAACAGTCTAAAGGAAAACATGGAATTCAGGAAATCCAAGGGCAGAAGCTTGAGGAATACTTATATTTAAGAAATGGACTGTGGAGGAAAATATGCAAGGAGTTGGAAATAAGTTGTCTGTGACACAGCAGGAAAACTGGAAGAGGAAGAGGATAAGGCAAGAGGATAAGTGTCAAGGATCATTATGGGGCCTGTATCCATGAAGATTTTAAGAACTACTTTCATTGATAAGAAATAGAAATGAATGATTAACTGGGGTGAGTGTTGTTACAAGGAAGTTTAGGAAGGGGCTTAGAGTAGTTTAATGGCTATTTAATTTACAAATTAATTCCTGTGACAACTTGTTCAAGCAGAGAGTGTTTTTTATTCTCACAGCCTTTGATGCATGTCCCTTTTTATGGTATTTAAGTGTCATATTTTTATAATTTGTCTCTTTCATGCATTAAAATGTAACCACTCTGAGGGTAAAAATCACAGATATATTCAGCTGCCTTTTTTTTTACATATAGTCACTGAGATACATTGTTAGTGAGTTGATATTGAAAGATACACATGTTTATTTTACTCCATAGTTGACATTTTAGCATTTTTCTTTATATCCAAATGCCTGATATTCTGGAATCAAAAGGGATTCCTTGCAGATTTTTGGATTCTTCCAATATAACATGGTAGTTAACAGAAACTTAGCTTGAAAATTTTCCAGCTATGCATTTGTAATGGATATTTTCCCAAAGAGCACTAAAAAAACTACATACAGTAATCTTATGTCAGAAGTTTAGTATCAAAGTGCTATAAATTTTCCTCATCCCAAAAGTAATAGCTCCACTTTCCTCTATAAGTTGTTTTGTGTAAAATGCTCCATATTTGAAATGGAAATATAAATCTTCCCATTTGTAAGTCAGTAGGTTGAAATCTTGTGCTTATGCAAACAGTACTATGGGGAATAATTTCTCTAGGGGCCAATTAACTTCATCCTACCTAATGAATACTAAGTATGTTCTTTAACCTAATCAATCATCTTATAAGCTCATGATTCTGGTTACAAAGATAGTTAAATAAGAAGTTATAAATCTGAATGGAATAAAGGAAAACATACAGCATAGTAAAACAATATATATAGTATATTCATTTGCTATGCTAGTCTGTGCTAGGCAGTTGGACACTAAGACACTAAGGCACTGTCCTAAGCAAAAAGAAAACTAGAAAAAGTTCTTCATATGCACAAATTTCCCGTGATAAATGTGATCATTAGGTACTGCAAAAATGTACTAATAAAAGAAAAAGAATAGATGGAGACTCTGTTATCTCCTAGGAAGGAATGCTTGTGTTGTCATATTGGCCAAAGTGACTGCTTAATAACATTTGCTCCAGGGAAACTAAAGGATGGGAACATGAGAATTAAATCAAGCCCTTTTGAAAAACTTGAAAGAATATATTTACATTTTTTAAAGCCATTTTGTAAAGGACTAGTTAATAGCTTTACAGAAGATACTCTAACTTTGGGCCGGGGATTTAGCTCTGGTTTTGCTGCCTGCTATGCAAGTGCAAGAACCTGAGTTTGATCCCTGGTACCAAAAAAAAAAAAAAAAGATACTCTAACTTTGCCTCCAAGTTAGTAACACCTGAGGACTGTGAAAAGTGTGCAAATATCCATTTCCCTTTTGCAAAAGTTTTAATTTAATTGCCTTGTGTCTGACCCACATTTATTATGAAATCGTAAAAAGATTGAATGGTATTTTCCTGCTTCTGGGAGAATGAAGTATGACCATATTAGACTATCAGAAACATTCTGAGATTGCAGTAATAACTTTCTTCTAAACAGCCAGTCTGTTCCTTCATTAGGAAAGACAAAAATCTGCTTTCCAAAAGCAAAAGGGGAAGCAAAATGAAAGGAAGAAAACATGTTCCTATTTAAAATGAAAAATGAAAATGAGCAAATCTTTGCACAAATATTTGTTTCTATTACCAGTTTGTTGATACAGAAAACACAGATTTCATTGCCTGATTTTATGGAGTTTCTTTGTTGTTCTACATTTTAGAAACTAGAGGGTAAACTTGTGCGGAGTCCTAGCTTGTATTTATAGGCACAAACCTGTTTACCAAGGAAAAGAAAAAGAAAAGGAAGAAAATATGTGAGGAACTTAAACCATAATTAAAGGAAAAACTAATTGTGAACTTAATTATTAATAAATAATTAACTTAATTATTACAAATAATTTATAGGATGGGAATTCAAATGGGTCCTATAAAAGTTTTATTATTCATTTAAGTTTGATAATGCAATCAGGTTTGAAAACACTAGTTTTCAAATCTAAGCAGAAAATTGTATAATAAAGTTTTTATACACATTAGAAACAATGATATACCACAAGTACACTGGACAAAAATGCATAGAAAGAAAAAAAAAGAGTTATAAGAAATATATTGAGGCCCTTAGAGAAGAATGAATAAATGGAAGAAGATACCACATTTCTAAATAGTGAAAGTCAGTATTCTAAGCAGGCTGGTAAGATTAATTGACAAGCTTCACATAATTCCAGTAAAGCATTTAATAGGTCATATAATTAATAGTAGCATTATTCACTGAAAGAAGGATGTTACAAAGGCATTCTAAAATTTTTAAAACTTTATATTGATTCAAAATATTTAGGATATTGAACATAAACTAGAACCTTAATAAGTACTTATTAATTGATATATTAATGCTTCACTAAGTAGTCAAGATGAAATTTCAGTAATATTTAGTATCAAATAGTATAACAACCATACAAAGAAACTATACTAATATCTTTTAAAGTGTTTGTTAATAGGAAAAGTTTCCCTGAGTTTTATGAAGTGAGAATGCAACAGAAATTCTACATACCTCAAGAGACCCCATATTTAGCATTGACAATATTTAAATAAAAGTGCAGAGTTCTCACCTGAGGAGTAAACTTTGAGAGATCTCATGTGGATCAGGCCTGAGTTGCACACCACTGTAGTCTCTGGGGTACACGACTCAAATCCAATATAGATCCAGGGGGAACTTGTCCGGAGTGGAGTCAAACTTACCTGTTCATCAAGTCCTAGCCTTAGGCTAAATATCCATGTTAGTGAGGCCACCTGTCACAAACTATTGAGAAAGTCAAATGAGGAAACTTCCCCCATTTCTTTTCTTTTTTTACTTTATTTCTCTACTATTACTACATTTTTTACTTCACATTGTATCTTTCTATGCCATTTTCACTGATTTGTGAAATAAGTTTGCATGAAGATATTAAGCTTCATTTTTCTAGATTTCCATAGAATGTCAGTTATTTTCTTCTAATAATAAAAATTTATACATATCATCCTATAATAATAAGATCAATTGGTTTATCCACAGTAATAGTGTGTGTTCAAAGTCTTATCATCTGTTAATGTGGTATAACAGGTTTTTCCAGAAGGTTCTGAAGAAATTTTAAAAATATTAGCAAACAAAAGATGAGGACATTATAATATCTAATACTCATAAGAAACTAAAAATATCTTTTTCATAAGTAAATGTTTTGTAGAATGGAAATCCATTTTCCTATGTACAAATAAAAAAAGTATTTGACATTTCAAAGTTCTACTTGACTTTGTACCATGATTTTATTATTTGTTTTTTCCTAGTCACAAGAATAATTTTAGGTAATAACAATTAACTACAAAAGGGAAATATGAAGAGGAGAAACTTGTTTTTTAGTTCTAAAGTCATATTTACATGTGATATATTTCCTGATGGACATATATCCAAGTAACTAATTCAATGCATATTTGGACAGGAATCACAAATACCCAAATTAACTTTCTGAACTGTTCTGAAAACACTAGATTTATGAAAACTTTTTATGTCTTTTCTCCCTCCAGGAAGAAAGTGTAATGCGGGGAGAGAAAAGAAAGTGGGACGAACAGAAGGAAAAGAGGAAAGGAAGGAAGGAAGGAAGAAAGGAAGAAAGGAGTTGGTTGATCAGGAGGAAAGTAAGAAGGGGAAAAGCAGGAGGGGAAGAAAGAGGAGAGGAGTGGGGAGAAAGAAGGAAGAACAGGGGAAGGAAAAAAGGGTGGGAAAGAGGAAAGAAAAAAGGAAAAATAGAAAATGCTGTTTGCTTCATTGCAAACAAGCCCTGGTTTAGGCCAAGTTTCTTTACCTCCCAGAATTCCTTAGTTCTGTTAATATGGTATTATGTGTTGTAAATCTGGAAGCAGAACAGAATATGCAGCATTATCCAAACTCATGTGACCATAAAACATTTATTACTAAATAACTGTTAAATTTACAGTAGAGCACATTTATGAAGTACTCCCCTAAATGATATGAGGTACTTCTTAGAGACAGCAGTTAGCCTAGCATTACATTGTTAATTATTCCAATTCTATGATGTCATATTTATTTTCCAATATTTAAGTAGATATTCCTATATTGCTTCTGATGACACAGAGCAAATACTTTTTTAAATTCTTAAAATGAAATAATGTACAGTATATTATTTCATTGAGGACTATAGCTGCAGTCCTGGGGAGTAAGAGCTATATTTGTCAAACCAAGCAGTTATCTAATTTACTCCACATATTTCTTATTATATTATTCAATTATCCATCATTTTTATTAATGTCTCTTCATCATATTTTCAGGAGGAGCCTAAAACAATCGTTCCAGAGAATTACTTGTTAAATTCATAGCTGGCTACACGCTACTTTCATTTCTTAATACTGTTCTAATAAAATGGAACAGAGCTGTCACTGGCTAATTTATTTCCGTGCCAAACCATTTAGAACTCTCCAGAGAAACTTCTGTTTAAATAAGGTATGCTTGACCAAGAGAGGTTGTCATGTATTAACTTTCTCTGTGGGGAGTTGATGTTAAAAGTATAATTGGTTCAGTGGAGGGAACAGAAAATAAGCTCCACTCTTCTCAGCCAGAAAAGCAGCGCCTTGTGCTCTCTGCATGTAAGCGTGTTGTCACTTTTGACTAAGAAAGTGCCACCATACACAATTAGCAGTGGGAAGACTTCTGCTTTTCAAGGCTTCTTGACATTTTTTTCTACCCTAAGGATATGAATGCTCTTGATGAGCATTCTCTGATTGCCATTTTATCTGGTACACTATGAAGATGCATCCTGGAACTTTCTTTTTCTTCTATTGGAGAATCAGATTTCTTATTTTTTTTTTCTCAATTCTTTATGACACTCTATTCCTCCTGGTGTTTCACATATTTTAGTCTAATTCAAAAACAGCATTTATGCTACTGGATTTCAAGATTTCACCTACGCTGCATAAGCACAGTATTCCCCAATGCTGAAAAAACAAAAGCAGTTTTGAAGAGGTTGAAAAAAAGAAGAAATCTCAACTAGGAGAACAAAATTCCCCCTAGCGTTTTTAATCCACAGTTCAAATATAAGGTTCTAATTTCTTAATCACAGTATAGAAAGACTAATGCAACTAATACTGAAAAGTATTTATCCCTTCCTTCCTTAAATATCTCTACTCAGTGATAGTTTCAACCAGGGATAAAGTACTTATACAGTTTTTCATTGTGATTTCTCAGTGTTGATTTGGAAAACCACACAGGCATTTGCAACCTACATCTCAGTTTACTTGAGAAAATGTTTCATTTTCCCCTGGCAGCATAATTTATTGTTTCTATTGGTTCTCCAACAGCATCAGACTGTTTCAGATTTCAGAAATCTGAGACTTAAGACCCTCTATATTTTCTGTCACAAACAGAAAAAGTACAAAATATAATGACAGATTTGATGCCTGACTTTTTTGTGGTCAATGTAGACTATATCATAACAGTCCTTTGAAATATAATAGGCTTAGGACTGGCCTCACATATAATTACATTTTATTGTAGTTTAATATGTACTTCATCATAATATATAATCTTCGCTTCTTGATTATTGCACCTATAATGCAACACAGCTAAGGGTTTTGTTATTTTTTTACCCTTTGCTAAAATTTTTTGTTCTACCTGATCTTAATTTTCTGATAAGAGTTCTATAGCATTTTCACTGTGAGTAATAATTTTGGTAATAAGTCCATATAAATGTCACATGCTTTGCTTCAGATATTTTTTTGTAGTCAGATGTCATTATATTCATTATTTTAGTATATGCTCATTCATGCAATTCTTTCTTTTATTCCACAGTGCTAATATTTGTCCCTATTAACATCTTTTACAACATTCTGTTTTATTAAATGTCAACAATGCTAAAAACTTTTTTTTTGTTTAGTGTTTAGGTGCTATTTATTTTCCATGTCTTTATTATTTAACTCTTTTTGCTTTCACTTTTGATGTACTTTTTAACAACCTTACTTAGTATTTTCTGCCCATAGTTACTTTACTTTGCTGCTTCTTTTTGTCTTTCATTAAATGATACTTAAGATAACTGCCCTTTATTTGATTAATTGAATGCAATACATTGTATTTTGTAGTATTTAGTTGTTATGTTCATACTTTGACCTTATACTTAAATTTAGATATTTCTAACAAACTAAATTATTAAATGCCTTCATCCTTTTCTGTAGTAAGGTAATGACTTCATCTAACTAAATATCTCTTACCATTTTTTTAATCTTGTTAATGATTTCTTGAGACTTAAGTTTCATTTTTGTGTGATTTGGTGATTTGTACCATTTTGCACACAAGAATGTCATTGGGAAATAATTCCTTTAGTAAAAGAAAGGGGTTAAAGTAAACTGCTTGGTCAATGTATTTTTCTCTTCATTTGATTTTCTGTTGGTCCATTTTTGCAGCACCTAATGATTATACTTCTCACACAGAGCTGGTTTATACGCATGACACATCTGAATTCTTTTCCATCCCTCCTGCATCTCTTGGTTCCCTTCCCTTTTGTAGAAGATTTATTTTCCTATTTCCTATTACCTACCTGTTATTTTGCTCCTTATTTATATTTTGTGGTTCTCACATAAGAGAAACAAGGTGATATTTAAACTTCTGTCTCTGATTTATTTCACTTAATATTATGGTCTCGGAGTGCATCCATTTCTCTACAAATGACTCAAGTTTAGCTTTCTTTATGGCAGGGTAAGTACTCCATTGTATATAAATGCCATTTTCTTTATCCATTCATCTGTTCATGGACACAGACTGCTTCCAAGATTTTACTTTTGTGAACTGTACTGCTAAAAACATGGGTATGCATGTATCACTGGAATATGATGTCTTTAAGTGTTTCAGGAAGATACCTAGAAAGGGAATAGCATAACCCCTTTTTTTTCCAGTTGACAAATTGTATGTAATCATAATGTAAAACACTGGGTTTTGAAATATGTATAGAATGTGAAAAGGTTCTTTTGAGCTAGGTAACATGTTTGTTCATGTTTATTACTTCATATACTTTTGATTTTTTTGGTGGTGAGAAGACTTAAAATATACTCTCTTAGGAATTTTCAAAATAAAATACACTGCTATTTACTATAGTCACCATGTTGTATGATATATCTCTTGAGCTTAATCTTTCTGTCTAACTGAAATTCTATGTGCTTTGGCCAATATCTCCCTTTGTAGGTAGGTACCCCTGGTAACCAACATTTTACGTTCTACTTGTACTAGCTCAACTTTTTTAGACTCCACATATATGTGAGATCATGCCATATTTATCTTTCTGTGCTTGGCACCTGTGTTCACAGAGTTGGACTCGGAGAATGTACTGCAGCTTGAGTCTGCAGGTTCTGACTAGCTGTGGAATAGTCCTTAAACTGCAGTCTACAGAAGCCTGCAAGGATTTAAATGAACCTAGTGACTGAGTTTGTGTAGATAGACCTGGAGCCTGAGCCTATGGAGTTGGTCTGTGTCCACAAGTATGGGCCTGTGTCTGGGATCTGCAAGCCTGGGCCTAGATAGTTTTAGTTCATGGGGGCAGAGCTGGCATTAGGGACAAACGGGATGGGGTAGACCTTTTGTTTATAAGAGTGTGAGGAGATGTAGGCTCACCTGAAGGATGGAGTTGTATGGACCAGACAACTTTCAATTAGTCATGAAAAACTTCTCTTTTTTTGGTATGGAATAAATATTTCAAATGGAAGAGGCAACTTAGGAGTTGAAAATCCAGTTTTTTTGGATAATCAAGATATAAGAAGCTGACCATTTGGTTAACTTTCCCAGATTTATAGCTGTATGATATTGTTAGCAGCTAGCATAGGACCTTGCATCAATGATGATAGATACTAAAACTGAAGTAACACCAAAAATATACAAGCAAAAGTTTTAACTGAAAAATAAAAGAAAACAGGAAGGCACTCTAGCTTGAAGAGAAGATAACCTGAAGGGGGAAATGCCCCTGACAGAGATCAGCCAGGCCCTAACAAAGGAGAGTAAGAGGAGAAACAGGAAAGGGAATTCATCAGGTACTGAAGGGAGAACAGCTCTAATAAAGAGCAGACTGATCCATTAGAAAAGGAACAGGCATAAGATTTTAAGGGGCAGATGAGGTGGGCTAGAGTCTGGCTGTTCATTATCTCAGATGTGGTTTTGCAGGTCAAAAACTCTTTATGGCTTCAGGGCCAATTCAGTTTCCATGAGATGGTTGTTCTTGCTTTAAGGGGGTGCAGGAGTCTCAGTCTTGCAGATGTTGTGCTGGAATTTAAGGTGACTGTAGGTGTAGGGTAAAGACTGAAGATTTTTAGGCTCCCATTCTAGGTGACTTGGAGCAAAATGCTCTAAACATTGGCAGCTGAATGTCCATGTAAATCTCTTGTCTTAGAGATTCTCAGACTCAAAATTTTAAAGCAGTGCAGAAGACAGACAAAAAAATAAACACAGAGACATTCACCTTGTTTTTAGTTACCCATTGGGCATTTATAGGCTCAAATGAAGAGCTGCCCATTTGTTTTTGGTTTTGTTTTTCCGCACAAAATAGCTAAAGTCCCTGTTAAAATAATTATGTGGTATCTTTAAAGTAAATAAAACAATCAACTAAAATCGCTGTAATCTTACATTCAAAATGGAAATCAGTGAGTAGAATAGCATACCTTTGCTCTGTGCAGTTTGAAGTGCAAGAAAAACTAATAACTTAGTTGTAATGAGATTACTAATTGCCCAAATGATAATCCCTGAATAGCAAGAAAATAATAATCCTTTTAAGGGCAAATGTTTGATTCAGGCCTGTGGGAAAAGGTGAGAAATTAAGTTACAGTATCTTACTGTTCCAGAAAGAAAAGATTTTATACAAACTATAGTAATGTCAAGAGACCCATGAGACAGTTTGAAGCTTGCCAAAGAAAGGAGATTTTTAACTTAAAAATAACATTGATTTCAATGGACCTATATCTGTGAAATATATTGAAATTTAGAATGCATAAATATAGTTTAGACATCAGCTAGCATACCAACTCATCATTCTGAAAATTGGTAAATAATGAAAAAGGAAGAAATATTGTGTTTGTTTTTGTTTTGTTATTGAATAACCAATAGTTGATAAGAGAAAGTCTTTTTTATAAAAAATAATCACAGATAATAAAAACAGGAGTAGTGATAGACTTTCAAAAATACCATTTTGCAATCTCTAAGGAAATATTGGATCTAGGCAGTAATCAATAGTGAATGCTAAATGCATTTGGTGAAAGTGTGATGGGAGAATTTATAAGAGGAATAAATCTGGTATCTTTGATTTCTATCACTGTCATAGTAAACTATCACAAAATGAATACTTAAAACAACAAGAATTTATCTTGCAGTCATGCAAGTCAGAAGTCCAAGCACTGTGTGTGTCTCTCTGTTTCTCTGTCTAGGCTACACAAGGTAGTGATCAAGTTGTGACCAGGGTTGCATTTCTTTCTTGAGGCTTTGAGGATGAGTCTATCTCTAAGGCCATTCAAATTCTAGGCAGAATTTAGTTCTATGTGACTCTAGGATGGGGTCTCATTGACTTGTTTACTTTGGGCTCTTGATTGTTCCCAGGTTCCAAAGAACCCTTATATTCCTTGGTTCCTGGTCCCCTTCCTCATGTTTATAGTTAACTGCTTAGGTTCAGTATTTCTTCTGCTGTGATCATCTGATCTCCCCTTTGTGTCTCATCAGTCTTGCTTCCATTCCTGTCTGTCTCCAGCCTGAGACACTTTGCAGTTTTAAGGGCTTAAGTGATTAAATTGTGTTTACTCACACCATTGAAGGTGATCTTTTCATAATTGCATCTGAAAGTTCCTTTCACAGATGTACCTAGATTAGTGTTTGAGGAAACAGGAAGTGAGAGGGTTGAGTGGGCATCTTTAGAATTATGTCTACTGCAGCTGTAAACCCTTGAACTTACTGGTCAATACCAATCAAACTTAATTTTTGTGTTGGTTAAAAACAAGGAGAAATGGGGTGATACATGAAAGAAGACTGACAAAATGTTAACTACTGAAGTTATGTTTTATACAATTCAATTTCATTTATGTATATGTTCCTATAATATAAAGAATGAAAACACAACCATCTTCAAGTTTCTAGGATTATCAGTACTTTAACTGCGTTCAAGAATGAGTCTTTCGATTATTATCTGATCCAGACTTTTATCTTCTTCATCAACCCCCAAATTCATAAAATTATCATTGGCTTTGCAGAGTCTTAGTTGATAACTGCAACTGGTAAAACCAATCTCACCTTTAGGGTATATGGAAGAGAACCCTACTTTGCTATGCACACATACATTGTTGGTTACATTCACTCTTTGTAAGTGCACCTGTAAATGGACATGCTCAGTCATATTGTGTGGCTGCACTACCAATGCTCAACAGGAACTCTGGACTTCACATTCTTGGAGCTGTTATTCATGAATTTAAAGGCATTTTGAATTATCTTTTGGAATTTATCTAACATCTATGACCTTTCATTATAAAACTGGTTTCCTAATATAATAGTTATACAATTAAAAAATAATCAGGCTATAATTTGTCTCCTCTCTAAATTGATCATGGGAATCTGTTTTCAAGAGGTCAGAGAAGTATAAGTCATCAGATTAGCTCTGTGCAGATGGGGACACAGAAGGCACCAGACAAGTGAGAAAATGCTTGTGACAGTCATTTATAAGGCTCATCACTTTGACTTGTGAGGAAGAAAATGACACCATCTGTGTTGTCATTCTTCTCAACCTCTACTTTGAATAGAAAAGATGAACTAAATACTAGGAATAAGGAAATGACTACAAAACAATATTTGTATCAGGCTTACTGAAAAGCAAACTAAGGATGAATAATTTTTGTCTCTGGGAATCACACTTATTAGGGCTAATTGGTGAATAGTTACCTTTAAGGTTGTGGAACTATTTTGTGATAAAATGCTAAGCATTTAAATTTGAAACCAGACTCTTTTAACCCAATAAATAGCATTTCTGATGTTAGTGAACTGTTTGTTATAGGTTTTATTTTTAATGAGTAATTCTTATAATGAGTCAGAGATAAAAAGTAAATTTGAGGGACAGGGGATTTAGGTCAGTGATTTCGCAGAGTTCAATCCCCCGTACCAAAAAAATAAATAAATAAAACAAATAAATAAATTTGACTTTTACATGCCTTTTAACAAAAAACGGACCATAAATTTTTATAGTAATTAAGGATACAGATTTTACCGTTTGAGTAAAATTATGAGAGAATAATATTGTCTTCTGAAGCTGCTAGTTTTCTAATTCTAGGCTATTTGATTAATTTATCAGACCCTTAAGACATTCTATTTTTTTTCCTCCCATCGTATCAGCTCTAGGGAATAGAACTAATGCTGTCAGTTTATCAAAAGTCTATGTAAATGTACAATACCAGTCATGATAGGTTCTTATTTCTCTGAGTGCCTAGGATAGTGTCAGATAATTTATTTGGCCAATCTGCATTTTTCCTGTCATTTTCAGATTGTATGCTTGACTAGGCATCTGTCATTTGTAATCGTTTTACTTACACACAGAACTATTTCCCCCTTTTGATTGTCATACCTCATTTCTATTTCAGACAGTGTTCTTAAGAAATGTGTACTTTTATTTTAATAACCACAGGATAAAAATCCAGTCTCTAGTATTGCCTGAAAGGAAGTTTATAATTTGACTGAAACTATTTTCCATAGCATCATCTCCTCTGACTCTGTCTCATACAATGTGCATCACTGAGGCAATAACCTTGCAGTTCATTTCAGTTCTCTACTTTCTCACCTCTCTGTTCTAAGACTGATCTTCTAAACATAGCCCAGTTTAGACTATGTACCACCTTTATGTAAAATCTTCCATATTTTCCCTTGTAATGACTTTTCCCCAGCTCCCTCATTTTGTTAGAGCTTATTTTCCTATAATTTCTCCAGCAAAAAAGGGAAAGGAAAATAAACTTCTTGACTCCATGAATATGGAAGATATCTACAATATATCCTGAGTTTAATAAAAGAAAATGTTTTTAGGAGTGATTTTTTTTTTTCAAATCTACTTACAGATTCCTGTCCAATTAAATCCTAAACTTTAGAATAAAGGCTAAAACATATATTTTTGTAACATATGTATGTACTCAAACTATTATTATATTTGTTATATTTTAATTAAAATACATTATAAAGTAATTTATTATAAATAAAACAGCATAAGTCTTCATGAGGTTCTTTGTTTATCTACTTACTCTTAGATAAGAAGACCCATGGTAATAAAAATTGTGTTAATGAAGTTTTTCTAAATATAAAACATCACTGTAAATAAATAAATCAAATAATAAGCTATAAGTAATAATATCATTTGACATACTAAATGAGTATCATGTCTGGGTCATATTCTCTTAGTATGGGTAAATATGTTAATAAAATTAAGAAACATTTTCTAAGAGTTTAATTCATTACTTATAAAGTGTTCTAAAATTTTAGAGAATTCAGTAGTGGTTTTAGCTTAGGTTCCACAAATGACCTTTTTACTCTTTTTAGAGGATATCAATGTAATTTCTAAGTAACTAATGTGTTCATTGTTAATAGGCCCTGCGACAAAATAGTATTTTTTAAAGAAAGTGATTAAAAATATATTATTTACCCCCAAAGAAAAAGAAAATATCCCCTCTCTTGAGGTTTCTATTGAAAAGAAAGTAGCCAGAGAAGGTAAGTCTTGACAGGTGAACTCATATAAGAATAGAAGGCAGAGAGATATGTCCATAAAAGAAACAGGATTTGAGTGGGAGAGGTAACATACAGTAACAAGATTTAGTAGATGAAAGTTTTCAGTTAGAAAAAAATATAGGGGTGTAGCATCCACAATTGTGAAGATAATTATCTTATTATTGGGTTTATATAAATTTCTATCTATGTTTGCTATGGAGTAGGCAGCAAGCACAGTACACAATACAACACAGCATTCAGAGCTCAAATGGTGGGAAGTTGAGCAGTATGGCCATAGGCAACAGACCAGTTGCTGAGAAACGTTCCAGGGCGGTGTTCTGATACATTCAATGCTTATGTGACAATCAAAGCAAAGGACTTCATAAGCAGAACAATTGTAACTTTTCCTTCCCCATCACACACAGGAAAAAAGACAGTTTAGTGAATTTGGCCATTTGAATATCCACTGTATTTGCTTTATTCTCATAGTCTTGACTTTAATTTTCACTTTTCTCCAAATCTGTTTATGTACTTGAGTCTGATTAAACTTCTATTAGAAATTAGTTGTAAGAATCCAAATTTCTGTTTTTATTTTTTCTCAGCCTTGAATTTCATCTGGAAGTTTCACAAATATCAAGCCAAATTTAGAAACCCAAATGACTGGCAAAATAGAAGGCAGAAGTGGAAACTGATGAATGGTGTTCTTTCATTCAGAATGTATACCTCAATGCTCAGTAAAATAAAATAAAATATAAATTTGAGGTTTGTTAGACATTTATAGAGCACTGAATATGCACACATAGGCATTATTAGGTGTAATTCTTCTAAACCAGCCTTCTCGTAGTCTAAAGCAAATCC
The DNA here is from genome assembly GCF_000247695.1 of Heterocephalus glaber. Next base: position 7,760,513 of record NW_004624802.1, on the reverse strand, counting down.
ATTATACACACATGAATATTAAAGTATGTTAAAATTTAATTAATTTGAATAAGCTATTATATCCTATTTTCTGACTATATATAATGTTCGATATAAAAACTTCAGAACACTACTTAATATGCTTATATATAAAATTGGAATTTTAAAAACTTCAGATTCTATTCTTATGAGTGAAAAGTGTTTTCAATATATTATTTATCATTTAATCAATTATATATTGAATCTTATTTGTAAAATTGAAATGTAAGTGCCATACATAATAAGCTCAGAAAAAAATTCGTAAGACTTTACACTGTATCATTTCTGGCTTGGACTTCGGATATTTAATGAAAATAATTTTGATATGGTTAATTATTGAGGATTCCCTATTTATAAACAATTTGTTTTTTATTCAGAGACTACTAAATGAGAATAAAAAGAAATAAAAATACAGTGTCTTAGGCCATTTTCTCTTCTCACAAAGGAACATCACACACTGGAAATTCTTTTTTTAATTTTTTAAAAGTTTTTATTTATTATTATTTTTTTTTTGGAAATTTACCAATAAAACAAATTCATTTCCTATGCTTCTGGAGACTGGATGGTTCAAGTTAAAGCAGCAATATTAAGTGAAGGTTTTCTTGTTGGTGTGGACCATCTGCTGAGATTCTAGGCAGTGCAGGAAGCACCTGGTGAAGATCAAGCTTGCTCACTTGGCTCTGTTCCTTCTATCATAATGGCATTAATGTAATCACACACACACACACACACACACACACACACATCCCGCTGTAGTGATCTCCTCTATTCCTAATTGCCTCTCAAAGATCCCACCTCCAAGTACAATTAACATATGAGTTTGGGCATGAAGTTGGATCATGATTTATGGAGTAGACAAATTCAGGCCGTAACACACAATATTGAGCATTTTAAGGTCTATCTCTTGATTTTGTTTTTTGTATTTTTTTTCCCCTGGGGATCGAACTCAGGGCTTTGAGCTTGCGAGGCAGGCGTGGTGCCACTGAGCTAATTCCCTGGCCCAAGGTCTATCTCTTATTGATGAGAGAAGGAAAATGCGTCATTAACCCTCCACTGTCTCTAGTATAAGTCTTACACACTTGTATATCCATATATATGGAGGTACAAAAAACACAAAGAGTTTTAGGTGAAAACTGTTTAAATAATGATAGTTAATAATGATCATTACCAATAAGAAGGAATGTGTTGTATAAGTAATAACAAAGCAGCATTTCACTAGTCTTGTATGTTTGAAGTATTCACAAGAATCCTTCAAGTGCTACTTATAAAATTAAAAAACAAAACAACTTTTATGGGACCATCTGGATATTGCAGATTGAATACTATGGGGATAAAAGTTTATTTTTTGTAAATTTTAACATGATTTTTAAATTTTTGTACTGTATATTAGAGTGTGCTGTATATCCACAACTCACAGAATAAGAGTCATTGAGAAAAATAGATTCTTTGCAGGCAATAATTAAGTACTGCATAATTCCACTTATATGAATTTGTCTTAATCAATCAAACTCCTAGAAACAGAAAAGACAATATTAGTTTCTAGAGGCTGAAAGATGGGAGAAATAGGGAGTGGATGTTCAAAGATCAAAAAGTTTCAGTTATTATGTGAATACATTCTAGAGATCTATTATACAATATTGTATCTATGCAACCATATGGTATTATGCCTTTTTAAATATGGGATGGTATATATCACTTTTAGTGTTTTTAATTCAAAAAGAAAACAAACGATCAAAAACAGACGGATACAAAACAACTCTGGGAGGTTTTGACTGTATTTATTATCATGATGATGGGGATATCAGGACCACAAATGTTCAAACTCATGAAATTGTACAGATCAGTTATACATATTTTTTGTGTGTCAATTATGTCTAAATCATTAAGATAAAATTAATACATTTTAAATATAAAATGTGCCATCATTAGTCTTCTTTTCCATTCTCACCTTGTGTTTTAAGCTGAAAATTTAGCCATAAATGGAGACACTGCATGTGTCTAAATGAATGAACTGTAGTGAGAGACGTTTACCATACAGCTGGAGTGAACCCTTAACTGTATTTAATGTATTATGCAGGTATCTGTTTGCCTCTGTTCTTTCTTGACTTCAATACATATCTGTGAATCATCTAGTCTATTTGATAACAATTTTTTTAACTGTCATGCCAGTATCGGTAGATTTTATTTTTGGTTTTAATTCCTAGTCCAAAATATAATAATGAATTCTTTCTAGTTTATTTTGCCCCTTGCCAATCCTATGACATTGGAAAAAATCCTCTTAGTTCTCAGAACATGAGCTTTCCCAACTGTAGAACAGAGCTCCTTACTTCTCTCTTAAGAATTTTGTGTGGTTGGGCTCCAGTGGCACCCACCTACCTGGAGAGCACAAGATCCTGAGTTCAATTCCCGATATCGAAAAAAAAAAAAAAAAAAGAATTTTTGTGTGGATCCTATGAGACAAAATAAGTGTAACCTAGTGATGGTGACTTACCAATTTTAATATTTTGATCAGCGAGAAATTCACTTTTTGACCATACTACTTTCATGCTACTTATATTTTCAGTCACATTCCTCATAAATTTTTACTTTTAATTGAAAAATACTGTCATTTTAATAAATATTTCAAACCAATCCAAGAACTTCCTTCCAACCATGATGGAGATTAACAATACATAGAATGTCCTATATGCTATTTGGCTTCTCAAAACTGTGTTGTCATAGCTACCATTTAACATCAAAAATAGTTGGATCTCATTTATTTTTAGAAATGAAGTTCCCTGAAAAGTCAACATGATCTGATTTTCAGACATTTATTTTATAATAAAATATACTAATGCAATGTTTTTGCACATTTGTGAGCATTCTCTCAATGATATATATGTTTCCCTAATTTGGTTTATCTGATTTTTTTTCTTTTTTTCTTAATATCTGAGAAGCTCATTCAAAAAACTAATTCATGAGAATAATTAAAATTTTCCAATAAGAAGTCAGAAAAATGAAATGCTATTTCTTATATTTCTTTTCTAAAACTACACTTACTGCATAATCATCAGTTCATTTAACAATCTAAGTAATAATTTATAAAAGTTATCTGCTCTTTGAATAAATTTATTACATTTGTGATTCTCATATTTTTATAATTTCCATTTTAAGTCATCTAACTTTATTTATTTATTTATTTATTTATTTATTTATTTATTTTGTGGTACCAGAGATCGAACTCAGGACCTTGCACTTTTAAGGCAGGAATGGTGCCACTGAGCAAAATCCCTGTCCCCTTCTAATTTTTTTTTCATTGGATTTTTCCTTCTTTCTGGTTAATACAGCATCATTTCATCTGTAGTGAGAAATAAGAAAAATAGACATTTACTTTTCTTTTCTTACATAGTTATTTTACTTTAAAATAGTCAGCTGAGGTTTTCCTATTTAGGAATTTGAAGTGCTGACTGGCACCCACCCTGTCTCTTCCTTCAAATGCTCCCCCTTTCAATTCTATTGTCAAACTGTAAAAAGAACTATCAAATGAGTCCAGAATGACATCAACTTTCTTTCCTTTCTATTTTGTTTTTCTGTGACTGGAGTATTTATGCTGGGAAGAATTTAATATGTTAGTCCCAACTGACAACAATAAGTCCCTATGCGAGTGTCATTACTTGATGCATAGAAGCAGTCAGCACAATGAACTGGAAAGGTTTGGAATATAATTTCTCTTTCCTCTTCTTCTCATTACACTCATATATACACACAGAGGCAAGGCAATATTTCAGCCAAAATTGGAAAGCACTGAATTATCAGTTTTCCCTTCAAAATCAAGTACTACTAAGCTCTGTCCAGTGAAATAGTTCATCCAACAAATCTGCTCTGGTCAGAGGATATTCTAGGCATAATATTTATGTGGACACTTATCATGAGGACCCAGCTGTGTTTTTGGATGGTTGGTTTTTCAACCCCTGGAGGTGCTGATAACCAAATACAGCCACAGTATAAGCCCATTCTGAGCTTCTCTGAGATGTGATTTAAAGTAATTACTCAAGTGCACATTGACCTTATCCTACTCTGAATTCTTAATTCACTCTCGAGAGGAGAAGTAGTATTTGTATTTTCCTGGATTTCCAACACACTTTATGAAGAAAGACTAATTATAGTCTTCATCTCTATTTCAGGAATAATAGCAATAATAGTAATAATTGCAATATTTAAACTAAGCGCTTACTATGAACCATGTACAGTTCTATATCCGTACATTAATCCATTCTTTCTATAACAGCCCTAGAAAATGGGTACCTTATTATTCCCTTTTTGCACACAAGCACTTTTTTCTGCAAGTAACATGAACAATTTCTCTTCTCCTTGTAACATGTTCCCTCCCTGCTCCTTTTTGCATGTGCTCATAGCATCTGATTCAAGGGCTTTGTGTCTATAGCCTAGGGATATTTATCAGTCCAGTTGTAAGAAACTAACATAAGAAAATTAGCATTTTACTTAAGAGATGTTGTATAGTTCACAATATTGCTGAAAAGTTTTGGGAACTAAATGAAAAAATAAAAGCAAATAGATAAGAACATGGCTTACAGCACTTGACTCTGTACTTTGCTAATAATGAGTATGTCCTTGGATTTGTCTTTGCAATGAAGTGTAAGTGAAATTCTTTTATACCACTTCAGATAAGAAGTTTTAAGAGATGAGGTATGATTTTATCATCTGTCTTTTCTCTGTCATATAACAGAGAAAATCTCATATAGGGACTGTACCTAAAGTCTGAGTTCTAAAAAATAAATGCTTATTGTGCTAAATCCTTCAGATTTTGCTTTGTTTATAAAAAGCATAATCTAGCTTCAATTGCCTCATAAAAGGGACACTCAGTAGCAAATAGTACTACATGCAAGATGATATAATTGTCAGTTCAGGAGGATACTGTTTCATTCAACAAGGAATAAAGACTTTGCTATGTTTTTCACCCTTGCCCAGCCCTCCCTCCAACCCCTCCATTCCTCCCTATCTACAAAGATTTTCTTCCTATTTTTCCATTTTCTCATATTAATCTCATTCCCTTCTATCCTTTCCCCTAGCCCTCCCACTTCCTTCCTCTTTGGCCCTTTTCTTCCTATTTCA
>NW_004624802.1:7725803-7740580 GCF_000247695.1 Heterocephalus glaber | reverse complement strand
AGACCTTCTATTCCAATTTTCTGAAGGGTTTTTATCATGAATGGGTGTTGGATTTTGTTAAATGCTTTTTGTGCGTATAGTAAATAATGGAAAGGAAAAACTATGAGAAAAGAAAAAAACTGGAAATGAAGTCTATCTAAGTGGGGAAAGGTGGAGGGGTGAAGGGTGCACAGGTAATGAGGAAAAATAAGAACTAAGATACATCATGTACAGATTTAAGCACCAAAGATAAATGTAAACGTATTGTATACCTAAAATGTACCAATAAAAGAATTTAAGAAAAAAAAAAGAAATGGTCATATGGTTTTTGTCTTTGGCTCTTTTAATATAGTGTATTACATTTATTGATTTATGTATTTTGAATGACCTTTGTATCTGTGGGATAAATCCAACTTGGTCAGTCTGTATGATCCTCTTGATGGCCCTCTGTATTCTGTTTTCCAGTATCTTGTCGAGGATTTTTGCATCTATGTTCATTAGGGAAACTGGCCTGTAGTTCTCTTTTTTGATTGGGTCTTTCCCTGGTTTTGGAATCAAAGCAACAGTTTCTTCCAGGAGTGAATTTGAACATATTCCTTTCCTTTCAATTTCATTGAAGCGTTTAAAGATTAGTGGCATTAGCTCTTCCTTAAATGTCTTGTACAAATCAGCAGTGAAGAGATCAGGATCCAGGCTTTTCTTTGTTGGTAAATTTTTAATTACATTTTCAATTTCAGTCATTGTAATTGGGGTGTTTAGAATTTCTATATCTTCTTCATTTAACTTTGGCAATTTTTATGCATCTAAGAATCTGTCTATTTCTTCTGTGTTTTCCGTTTTATTAGAGTATAAGTTCTCAAAGTAGGTATTGATGATCCTCTGGATTTCTGCTGGATCTGTTGTGACTTTACCTTTTTCCTTCTTAATTGCATGGATTTGAGCCTTTTCTTTCCTTTTTTTGATAAGTTTAGCTAAGGGTTTATTGATTTATTTCTTCTTTTGAAAAGCCAACTCTTTGATTCATTGATTTTTTTTTTGTACCATTCGCTTAGTCTCTATTGCATTAATTTTTGCTGTGATCTTTATAATTTCCTCTCTTGTATGAGTTTGGGTTTGTTATGCTCTTCTTTTTCTAGGAGCTTAGGGTTCTTCATTAAGTTCTTTATGTGAGCTCTCCCTGTTTTCCTAATATGGGCATTCACTGCTATGAATCTCCCCCTCATGGAACTGCTTTCATTGTGTCCCATAGATTCCTGTATGTTGTACTGTCATTATCATTTACTTGGCCTAATTTCTTCTTTAATTTCTTATGTGAACCATTGTTTGTTCAGAAGGGTGTTGTTTAATTTCTATGTGTTTGTGGGAGTTTTGCAATTTCTTATGCCATTAATCTCCAATTTCATTGCACTATGGTCTGATAGTATACAGGGGTAACTTCGGGTCTTTTACATTTACTTAGTCATATCCTATGAGCTAGGATGTGGTCTGTTTTGGAGAATGAACCATGTGCAGCTGAAAAGAATGTGTATTCTGATTTTGTGGAGTGGAATACTCTGTAAACATCCATTGAGTCCATTTGTTCAATAGCTTGGTTCAGTTCTAGAATTTTGTTAATTTTTTTGTCTAGATGATCTGTCTACTTGTGATAATGGGGTATTGAGGTCCCCCACTACAATTGTTTTAGTGCTTATTTGGATTTTCATGTCCATTAATATTTGTTTTGTATAGTTGGGGGCATTAGTATATGGTGCATATATATTTATGATTGTCATCTCTTCCTCTTAGACTAGTCCCTTCACAATGATGTAGTGATCATCTTTGTTTCTCTTAATTAGTTTTGTTTTGAAATCTGCTTTGTCTGCAAATCAAATTACTACCCTTGCTTTTTTCTGGGTTCCTGTCACATGGAGAACTGTTTTTCATCCTTTTACTTTCAGTGTATGAATTACTTTTTGAATTAGGTGTGTTTCTAGTATACAGCATATTGTATGATTTTGTTTCTTAATCCATTCTGTTGGTCTATTTCTTTTGATTGGTGAATTGAGGGCATTAACATTGGTGGTTATAATTGATAAATATTGACTCATCCTTGTCATGATGTTTTGCTGTTGTTGGCTCTTTTATTTTTTATTTTTCCCCCTTTCCCTTTAGTTTCTTGCCTTACCTGGTGGCTTCACTCTGTTTGGCCTCATGGAGTTGGGACTTTCATTTTCTTTTTCTAGGATATTGTTTAGAACTGTTTGGCAAGCTGCCTTGGTGTTCATGAAATTTCTCAGGTGTTCCTTGATGTGGAAGTATCTAATTTCCCCATCGATTTTGAAAGATAGTTTTGCAGGATACAATAGTCTAGGTTGGAAGTTATTTTCTTTTAGGGCTTGAAATAGTTCACTCCAGGCTCTCTGTGACTTGAGGGTTTGTGTTGAGAAGTCTGCCGTGATTCTAATGAGCTTTCCTTTGTAGGTGATTTTTTTCTTTTCTCTAACTGCTTGTAGGATTTGGTTCTTCTGTTGGGTTTCTGGGATCTTAACTATTATATGTCTAGGTGTAGATTTTTTTTGATCGTGGCTACTTGGAGTTCTATATACCTCACTTACCTGTATGTTCAGTTCTCTACCTCTTTCTGGGAAGTTTTCTACTATTACTTCTGTGAACAGATTTTTTAATGTCAATTGTACTTTCTCTTGCTTTTTTGTGGACTCCTATCAGTTTTATGTTATTCTTCTTTGCATCATCTAGCAGCTGCTGGATTGATTTCTCATGGTCCCTTACTATTTTTAAGAAATCTCTGTTTCCCTGCTCACTAACTGCAATCCTGTCTTCTCTATCTGATATTCTATCTTCATATTCACTCAATCTGCTGTGAATATTTTCAGTGGAGTTTTTAATCTCCTGTATATTTGTTTGATTCTGTTTCATGGATTCCATTTCTTTCCTATGTTGGGAGTTCATGATTTCCATTTCTTTCTTATGCTGGCCATTCATGGCTTCCTTTATGGTCCTGAGCTCATCTATTTTTTTAATCTGTTTCTCTTCTAGAGCCTCTAATGATGTCTTTCATTCTGCTCACTATCTCTGTAGTTATCTGGGAAATTATTTCTGTTTGAATTTTCCTAGAGCCCCATTCATGTGTTCTTTTAGTTCCATTGATATCAGTTCAGTTTCCAGGTGGTTGATTATCAGATCTTTCCACTTTATGGCCCCTAGAATTTGCCTGTCATGAGCTGAAAGTCTGGTCTTGCATCTTGTTTAGGTGTCTTCTCATTTGTATTTTTGTTATTGGTGCTGTTTTTTTCATTTAAATCCTGGGATGATACTTCAATATTGCTAATTTTGAGTATCTTTACTGCTTGTATTTAGAACCCTTATGGAATGATTGCTTCTCAGAGGTGTCTTCCAGGTATAGCTGGTCTTTAGGCTTTGAGTCTCTAAAGACTCTTAGGCAATCTCATTTTAGTATACCAGGGAGGACAACTGATTAGATCAGTCAAGACAACTTAGCTTAAGTGATACAATCAGCATCAACAATAGCATGAAACACAGTTGAGAAAATGCCAATTGTGGTAGCAATTAATCTGTCACTTTTAACTGCATGAGCTAGATCAAAATCAAGGACCAGCCAAAAATATGTTTGTAGTAAATAAACCCTTCAATATAGCAAATTTACTTTGGGATAAGGATTTAGAAGGAGTTGGGGAGGGAGCGATAGAGAGATAGAAGGATAGGATAAGTTTGAAGTGAGGCTAGAGGACACAGAAATGTCACACAATTTTGGGGGAAACTCTTGAAGACAAGAGTAAAAGACAGAATGAAGGAATAAAGACATGAAGAGAACAAACTAGCAGCAACAGGGAAGCTATTCCAGGAAGCTAGAAACTGTATTCACCTTCCTATAAGAATAATGACATCCTGGAGACTGGATAAAGAAGTACTTTTTTTTGTAAAATGGAGTACTACTCAGCCATAAAGAATGAGAAACTAGAGACATTTATAGCTAAGTGGATGCACATTCAGGCCATACTCTTAAGTGAAATAAATAGGACACACATGTGTAAATACCAAATAGTTTCTCTGGTGCGAAAAATTAAAAGTGTAAATAAGGATCAAAATGTATAATTGATATTGTGAATTAGGAAGAAAAGGTCTAAAGGAGTAGGCAGAGTGGGAGGGGTAGGGGAAAGGAAAAAAGGAAAAGAAAAAATATGAGACGAGGAAAAAAATGGAAACAAAGTCTTTGTGAATATGGAAGGGTGGAGGGGGTGAAGGGAATGCAGTGGAGTGGGGAAAAAATAAGAACCAAGATACATCATGTAAAGGTACAAGATCCCAATGATGAATGTAACTGTACTGTATACTTAAAATATATCAATAAACTTAATGAAAAAGAAAAAATAACAGCATTTGAGAGAATGAAAGTGAGAGAAAAAAATCTGAAATAGGACAGGAACAGGAACAAAGAGGGAGAAAAATACAGAGCAAGAAGACAGAGAGACAGAAAAAAGGAAAAGAAAAAATATATTTATAACAAAAAAGAGAAAAAGGTTCTCCCTCAGGGTGTGTCTCTGCTGTCCTGGTAAACAATGAGGGCAGCAGTGTGCAGGTCTAAGTGGATTAGTCTCAGCAAGCCAGCTGCAGTCCACTGAAATTCACTCTGATTTTTGGCTGCAAGGCCCAAGATGAGGTCCCTGACCTCCTGCAGGATTGAACTTTGCAAGGTTCTACTGCAGGTTCCAGCTGTTCTTCCCCCAAAACAAGTCAGGATTTCTATGGGAGGTGCTGATTCCACCAACTTACCAACCACCAAGGTCCAGTTTGACTTTATTGCAGATTTTCTTCAGTTTCCCAGTGGGCTTCAGTTTTCATTGAGGAGCCTGAGAGGCCCTCTCTCTGTTATTTCCTTCTGCTCTATCTTCTGGAGCACATAACCTTGCCCCCGCACCAGTGCCTCTGCACTGTGGATTCACATACCACAAGGCCTGCATGGCATGGTCTGGTTCCAGGGGCATAGTGCTGGCCAGTGTAATTCTTGAGTAGACAGCATTTTATGTATTGTGGCTTTTATAAGCTTATTTTTCCATAATTTTGTGTTGGTGAGCAACTGCATAGAAAATTTATTTTTCTGTTTAGATTTTTATTTTTTCTAGTAAATATTGTGTCTTCAAGTGTTGACATTTGTCAGTCTCTTGATCATATTGGCATCTTAAATTGACTGCTTTGAGGACTGAGCCTGAGTTGGCAGATAATTAAAGCTGATCTTAGGCAATTTTATTTAAAGAAAGCTTTAGAAATCTATTTTTAAATTTTACACTGGATATTAATTTCTGTAAGTAGATTCTTAAGCTTCTACTAACCCTGAAATATCCCAGGATGTACTCAAAATAAAACTATTTTATTTCAATAAATAGTTTACAGTTTTCAAAGTTTCATCTAGGCTTTTAAACTTTTGCTTGTGATTATGTCTCTAGAAAAAAAGCAAAACATTCACCAAAATATCTTATAAAGAGTAAAACAAAAATACTGTAATGAAGAATTTCACAATTTATTTTAAATTGTATGTTTTAGTGTGACAGTAGAAATACATTATAAAATTTATGCAGAATATGTTTTCTCTCCTACTACCCCAATATATACCACACAGACTTAGATAACAGATACTATGTAGTTGACTTTAATACTCATTTTCCTCCTTAAAATGAATAAAATATGTAATCCATTTTTCAAAAAATACTATTTCCAATAAATGACATTTAAAACATAAGGTTGCTGGTAATAGAGTTACAAATGGTTGCATTATTTTGTCTATTCAGTGCAAAACATGACTCATACATATCCGAGATATTTAGAAGGGCTAATAGGCTGTTTATGAAATTGATCTCTAAATCTTAGTGATGTTAACAACATTCTATATTGAGTATCATCATTTTGGTGAATATGAAATTTGCAGAGTATTTTGAAATTTAACTTATTTTAATTTCTTGATTCTGAAACAAATAGCTACATTTTTCTTGCTTAATGTTTTAACATAATGAATACTAAATTACTTAAATTCAATTTAATGATTGACAGTTTAAGTGGAAAAATTAGTCTATTCAGAATTAAAACCGATTGCAAGATTTTTGAAAGGTAATATCACACGCAGCTTAATACAATCTATAAAATAATTCTTTATAAAGGATCTAAAAATTTAATCACATATATATATCATTTCAAGTTATTATTTAAATTATTATGCTCTCCATATAAAATTCTATTTTAGTTTCAGTCTTAATGTTACATTTATTTTTAATGTTCCTTAACTTTAAATGTTTTTGTCATGTATTAGTATTAATGTTTTATGTATATATTCATTTTATTAATCTTATTTCCCAAACATATTTAATACTATCATTTTTTCATAAAAATATTGAATAAATAATAATCAGAGTCCAGAGGAATCATTTGGAATTCTAATAAAGATTGACTTTAGTTTTGGTATTTTCTTACTGATAATTTTTAAGCTCTACCTCTTTCTCTACCTTCTACCTCACATTTTAGCAAAATGAAGAAATCTTCATCCTCCTGTTTTCTCCTTTGTGGTGGTAAGAAGTTCACAACATGAAAGCTCTGACCCACCCATAGCAATCTTTGATCCAGCCCAGCCCCATTCTTTAACTACTATAAAAGTAGAGATAGTCGTCTATCAGACCATTTTGATCATGACAGAAAACATGAACGTGTGGGTCATTATTGTTTTTCAACCCCCCTTGGTGTTTGTGTGTATGTGTAGCATTAAGAGTCTCAACCACTCCTATGGGAGAGGCCATTAACACAATGTTGATTGAAGGATCTCTGAACAAAGAAACTTATAAATATGGGCAGGAGAGCGAAGACACTCCCCTGGAGTAGCTAGAGTAATTAAGGAGGAAGAAGAGGAGGAGGAAAAGGAGGAAGAGAAGGGAAATAGTCCATCTTTGCAACCTGGATGTAAGGGAGAAAACAAAGAGAAACATAAACATAGTACATACAGGTACAAATTCCCTATGATTAATATGATCATTATGTGCATCAAAAGTGTATCAATAAAATGAATTAAAAAACAACCCCCCCAGTGGAAATTAAAGTTTGACCCATTTGAAAATCCAAAATACATTAAAACAATTTTATTTAAAAAAAGGTAAAAAAGACACAATGTGTCTCTATTGTGTCTGCACAATGTAAGTTCTAAATTCACTTTAATATCTGCTGAGATGTTCCAATTGGCAAGCTTTAATGTCTTAATTGATAGTGGGGTTCAAATTAAAATTATATCAGAGATGATATGAGTTTCAATTATGTATCTCCTATATTCTTCTGGGAGTTACCAAATATAAAAACTGACATTTTAACCTCTGCAACTACTGCCTCTCCTACAAATCCTATGATTACAGCATACATTTCCCTGAAATATCTCATGATATCCATGGACATTCTAACTCAATGAATAATAAATACATTGAATTTAAACTAAGTCTGGATTTTAGAATCAGCGTGACAAAATGGGATTTCCTATGGACCTTCTTTGCGTATCCCACCCAAGTTAAAATAGTTAATATAGTCTAAAGTCAAAGAAATCTTCAAAGATTGAAACTCATTATACAAAATGTCATGTGAAAATGGGTGACTTTCACTAGAATTTCTCCATAATTACACAGTTTGGCTAGAACATTGGAAAAAATGAATAAAAGCTCATGGATGACAGAAATCTTAATCTTCTGTTTATTAAGGCACTCACATCCATTATTAGTAAAATTACCAATTCTGTCCAATCAGAAATTGTTAAACACCTTGCCATTATTCACTGAGTTATTGTAATCTTTTCAGTGACTAAACAGCCTCTCAGCTACACTTTACCTTCAAGATCAAAAGAAGGCAATGCACTTTTTCCTATCTCTCCATGAAGTATCCTCAAAAACCTCTTCAGGAAAGATCCTAACTGCATCTAACTTTCTCCGGGAGCTCAAGTATGTTTCATTCATGAACTTTTCTCCAAGGAGATTTACTTGACATACTTATTCAAGGCATTAAAAAAATTCAAGGGAGGTTTACCAAGAGGAAATGGGGCACTGACCCATCCATAGTACAAGGCTTCACTGCCTTGGTTAAATTCTTCAAAATTATTTGGTCAATTAATGGCTGCTTTATCTCAATACTATCAAGAAATACCTGTGGATCGGCTTAGTGTTGACAATGGTAGTACAAGCCAGTCTCTGCACCCCATTCTTTCAAGCTAGTTCTAATAGACTGTGTTGTGAGCATATCCTTCTCTCCTCAGAGAGTTATTTGGTCTATAGTAATAATTTTACCTCCTCCTTTTCAATAGGTGGCGTCATCATTCTTGACCTCTGAACCAAATGTGATTGGGGCAAGGTATCTGCTTCTTTATAGTGGTTAAAACAAAAACATTGTAAATCAAATTTCATTCTTTCTACTCAAGTATAGAGAAAAGAAAAAAACTGAATTTCCTCAAAATATCCAAGGCAAAAACCTAAATGGTATGTGAACATCATAACTATTATGAAGATTTCCATATTAATGAAACATTGTTTTTATTAGGTGACTGGTAAGATATTTAAGAACAGCAACATCAAACAAGATGATGTTATTGGCCTTTTGCAGAACCACAAAAAATAAATTTAGGAGAGAAGAAACAGTTTTCAGGTTGTCTCTGCATTATTGAAGTGGTTGATTTTTATTTCATTGCTTTCTTTTTTCTAAGTGCCTTGTAAAAGAAGTTTGGAAACATTCTTTTTTATCTTTCTAAAGATAAAAATATTTTGTAAAGATATTTTGTAAAAAATGAAAATATTGTGCTTGTACAATAATCACTTCTATTAATAAATTTTTGATCTTTGGAGTTAACCATATCACTTGCATCCTTATGTTTAGAATAATTATTATACATGAGTTAATTGCTAATGAACTAGTACTCATGGGAACTCAATGTAAAAAAAGAAGTGTAAAGAAAAAGAGTTGACTGAAATTTGCTTATAGCAATAGAGAGAATTTAATGAGCCTGTATGACTTAACTCATGTTTCAGCAATAACTAGAATGTTTTGATTTACAGATTGGATTAAAAATAATGTCCATAACCTCCACCCAAGAAATTTCAAAGTGCCATAATCCACACCATTCCCCTTCCTCTAATATGCCCAAGAATGTGTGGGTGCTCAGAAGTGTGCCCTGGATACAGTCTTGCTATTTTTTTTAACCTGACCTTGATGGAAGAGGAATTTAGATGAACTAAGGAAGATGCCTTTGTTTTTTTAAAAAGCAACTTACTGCGAAGAGCCCACTCTTCAGACGATAAAGTTTTGTGCTGCAGCCAAGATCTAGAGAGATGGAATCTGTAAATGTAAAGCCTTTGGTGGCAGTGGTACTGCTGGTCCTGCTCTGACACTGCAGCATTGGTTGAACTGTGACTACGTGTGCAGGGTAGTTCAGGGGCCAGCTTCCAATTCAGGTAACTCTCTCCACCTTTAGTGTAAAGGACCACAAGAGTTCTTGAAGAGGAGAAACCGGATAAGTTTCCTAATATTGGGCTAATACTCCGTATAAATTGACAAATACTAAAAATAAAGATGTGGATTTATGCACAGCACCTCATTTTAGGGATAAAATCTGTTCACTGTGTGAATTAAATGTGATCTCTGACTCAAAATATCCTTCCTTTTTTTATGCGGTGCAGGAATAATCCTGTTGGCCTTGCTTCTCTCAGATGATCGAGCTTATTATCCTTTTTCTCCACAGTCCACTGCAAGAGATTTTAACCTTGAATCTCACGGAAAGGTTTTTAGAAAATATAGTTTGTCTCTAAGGAGACCTCTTGTTTCTGTTCAAAATTTCTCACATTTTACTCATGACATTTAAATCTTCTTTGATAAAATATTTGTCTGTCAAAAAAAGGTAATACTTGTTTCTATGAAGATGCAATTAAATAATTTTAATTCAACTGGATTCTACTTTCCAACAATATTGTTGACTATCTCAAAAACTGACAAAGATATTGCTTATATATTGAAATTATTAGCATATATTTTGACTTTTGAAATTATCTTTGTTTAGACAACCATATCATATAAGAAGTTAATAGAAAAAATAATATTTTCTTATTATTTATAGATTCTCTGGGAAGCCAGGCAGTTTGCTTGTAAAATTACCCAACATTCATTTTACCTGAAAATTATCTATATTACAGGCTGAGAAGTAAAATTAACTTTTACCAAGACAATATTTGAGACTAAATGATATTTGAGGAAAAAATAATTTGTATTTTTGGTGCAAATAAATATGCAAAAGATCTATATCATCTACATTTATGAATACAGTCAATGAGTTTGTACTCAGTGAATAATATCCTATTAAATTTCTTTTTTTGCATTTTATATGACATAAGCTAGCTTTAATTAACTGTTTTATTTATATGCATGGTTTGCAGTAGACTGCCTCAGAGGGCAGGATAAGTGAAACTATTTTAGCAGTCATATTTTCTCATCATTCTTGTTTGAAGAGACAAGAAAGAAAAATTTGACCTCTTAATCAAACAGAATCATAAAGATTTAGCAGAAACACTATGCAGTCATACCATCATTGTTCTCTGTCTTCTCTGATACAGAAGAAACTGGAGTATTTTTAGAGCCTTGACAAGTTTAATCTTATTCTTGAGGATTATATTTACAGAAGACATTGCTAGTGGGTAACTTTTCAAATTTCCCTGCATATGGAAGACAAATTTATAGACCAAAACCAAATTCCTAGTGGAATATTTTTAAATTTGGCCATTTTTAACGTCACTTTGGGCTATTTTCTATTTTTTCTTTTAGAAAAAAAGTTTTGCTCTAGAGTTAAAACATAAGGTGTTATATATTATGGATTGAATTTATAATAACTTTCTTAGTTATATATATAAAACTGTCTTTATCTGTACATTTGTATTTGAGTCTCTATATTGTTACTTTTACCTTCAAAAATATATTTAGGGAAAACATATTCTATATAAAACAGTATTTTAAAAAACTTTTTCATTGTCGTTTTTGGAATAAATTTTTTTCTTTTATTAGATTTTGATGAGATTTTTTGAATTAAGTATATTACAGTTTTGAATTTGTTGAAAAAGAAAGACTTGAAGAAAAATGGAAATAGAGCTTTTTCAAATGTGAAAGGGATCAACAATTAGAGGGGGTAAGAAGGGATGGGAAGAGAAGTGGACAAATGAAATTTGGGAAATGAATTAAGATGGACTATATAATTGTACAGACTCCTCATGATGAATGTAATCAGTATGTACTGCAAACACTAGTAAAAATACATAATTAAACGAGTACTGAAAACACAAACTTTATTTTTAGAAATGACCTTTTCTATTTGTTTGCCAGAAGTTTCTTCTGTATTGTCCACTGGATTTCTGAATAATCGCATAAGATGTACAATTATATACAGTATACAATACTTAATAATGATAACAAGCAACTGGCTTATGTATTTATCTACTGTACTTATTTTCACTATTTTAGAGTGTGCTCAGTATATATATTTATATACATATATATGTACATATCTTAGAAAAAAATGTCCCCAAAAAATGACATGTCCTGTCATGTGGTAGTGACCTCCTCATCCATTTATACTTGTGATAAGTCCACTTAGGTTGCTCATAGCACAGCAGAATCACCTAGCAGTGTGTTTCTCATTGGCAC
The DNA here is from genome assembly GCF_000247695.1 of Heterocephalus glaber. The sequence goes on along the minus strand of NW_004624802.1, from coordinate 7,728,892 downwards.
ATGACAGTACTGGTTCAGTTCTTAGTAAATACTGCTTTGATTTTCAGTACTAGGGATTAAATCCAAGCCTTTACACTGAGCTATATTCCCTGCCACTTATTTTTTGTTTTAAGCAAAGATCTTGCTAAGTCACGAAGTTGCCCTAACTTTGCTTGAATTTGCAATCATTCTGCCTCACAGGTATGTGCCATCATGCCCTGCTATAATAAGTACTTCTTAGTATAATTATTTTAAATTAGAGGTTATTGTACAAATGTTGTGAGGTTATCATATGTTTAATTACAGATAACCACATTTCTGTGGAAGACAAGTCATCATAGTCACACTGACTTCCAAGTAGGGACTCTTAAACATAAGAATTTTATTATTGCTTTATTATTTTATCTTCATAGAATAGGAGAAAATATGATGGCACACGGGAGGTGAAAGTAGTTATTAATATCATTTGCATATATTTTAGTTTCTCATTCTAATTTGAAATAAAATTACATTATTATAAGTCTAATACAATTGGGATCTCATTTTGAAATTAACATTGTTGTGATATCAATAAACGTTAGCAGTTATTAGGCCTGGAAAATATTATTTTAGCTGTGTATGTCCTTCTACATCACACTGTTAAAAGAGTTTTGTTAAACCATTTGTCATAATTTGAATTTATTGTCTCTAAATGCTCAATGATAAAAAGTGCCTCCTTTTTCCTGTTTCCAGGAGAGAACATAATGCAGGGTGAATTCTTCATATTTACAGTAGAATTCACACATTCAAATTAATGTGCAGTCTTAATTGAATTTAAAACTGCCACAAGCAATTGTAAGTCATACTATCCCCTTGATAAATTTTTCCTTTAAATATAATTTAAGTAAAAGATAACATTATTGATAAGCTTAATTTTCATTTTTCAAGATGATTAAGAATATAAGTAAAAGTTTGGCTACAAGCATTTGTAACGTTATTATGATAACGATTTGGTTTGACAGTTGTTGAGTTAAAACTCCCAATTTCTAATAAATGTTCTTAAGCAAATTTAAGGAGAAATTATCTACTTGTGCTTCATGAACCTTTAAAAGTAAAATTAACATCAGTTACTCAGACAAAAATAAATAGAAAAAGAGTAAAACCTGTAACTCAACTAAGTTTTCATCTACCTGATGACAGAATATTAGTAATAATTTATGTCATAACCATAAAGTTGTTGATAATAACTAATATTACTTTGTAGATATTTACTTCCATTTCTTATGGGGTAATTGTGCATTCCTTTTTATTTTAAGAAAAGTTCTCAGTAAGTCATTAAGTTGCCTTATTGGAAGGAAAAAAACGTAGTGGAACATTCTTTGCTGATGTTACATAGCCATTAGCTAGGTTTGGAATTGCATATGAATATATTTCTGCAAAGCCTGAGGTATTAGAGCTGTATTTCAGCAAATCAATTTTGACTTACATTAAATGTGTTATACCTGATTTCTCAGTATTCTTCAATTTTGAACATATGTTGTCAGATACTCTGCGAAGTTCTTACCATTCCTCCTCAATGTACACTTACTCACATGAAGCCTTGCACTTTCAGGAATTTCAATGTCTAGAGCAATCTTACTGAGTATCTAACACCAACCACAGTTTTATAAGACTATGTTTGATTTTCTAACTAGATGTGAAATATCTCTTCTGAACACCCAGAATAAATTTTTATTCTTTTATGTCACAATATTATTTTCCCTTTAACTATGTTCATTATCATATCCTCCCTCCAAATATAAGCTTTGAGAATACAAAATTATATCTTATCTATTTTTCTGTCCACTGGAATATCTAGTACTGTAGAATAAATGCATCTTGTATATTTAGAGTCCTATTTAAAAAATCTTGATGATATAAAGAATATTCTCAAAATTAGAACTTTTTAAGCCCAAATTAATTGCATCTAAAATGGTTTGCTTATGGAATCCAAACATCAGGTGAGAAATTGAGTTGATTGACTTCTAAAGTATTTCACATTATATTCTACAGCTTGACTGTAATGGCAGCTCCATGAAGCAAACAGAGTAAGCATTTAAAAACAGATGTTTCCAAAAGATCAGTAATAGGAACTAGATCTTTCTCAAACGGGGAAAGGCTCAAGAGATGAAGGGCAGAAGTAGGAGAGGGAAAGTGGATGAAAAAAGGAATTATGATGAATTATGTACATGTGCCAATGCCACACAAGGAATGGAAATGTTATGTACTGCAAACATGTACTTCCCCCCAAAAAAAGGTAAGAGGATCAAGAGTTGGGTAGACGGGGAGGAGGAGGAAAAGGAAAAGGGATGAAAAAAGGAATTAAGGTGAGTTATGTACACGTGCCAATTCCACAGAAGGAAAGTAAACATTATGTACTGCAAATTATACAATAATTTTTTTAAAAAGATTTTTCTACGGGATTATAAATACCCTACACACCAAAATATGAGTTATTCTTGAATGTTCAACTTTCTGATGACATTATTTGTGTCGATTGTCCTCTGATTGCTTTTGCCAATCACCTAGAGTAGTGGTTTCAAAAGTATAATCACGGGGTTCAAAAATATTGTGTGATGTACAAGGAGTGGGGGACACTATGGAAGAAGGTTCTAGACTTCCACACTAAGAAAAAGAAGTTTTAACTTAATCCTTAAACTTATTAGAGTGCTTAGAAAAATATGTCATTCAAACAAAGAGGGATGGAAGGAGGGATGGAAAAATATTTGGGACAGAAAAAGAAAGGAGAAGGAGGAATAAGAGGAGAGTGAGAAGAGAGAAAGAGGAAAGGGGTGGGAAGAGAGAGAAAAGAAAATGCACTGATTAGATGAAGATATTAATAAGAACAGAAATTCTCACAAGATTTTCTGAAACATGTTAATTGTTAAATTAAAACTGCTTCAGACACATTGTTGAGATAAACATATAAATAGACAAGGGGAATGGGAAAAAAATAAGAACCAAGATACATCATGTACAAGATCCTAATGATGAATATAACTATACTGTATACCTAAAATGTATATATGACAACAACAGGCTCATGAACATTTTAACTGATAAATTATATCAAACAATTAAAGCAGAAAAAA
>NW_004624802.1:7705054-7723301 GCF_000247695.1 Heterocephalus glaber | reverse complement strand
TTGGGTATCAGATTGTTCCATCTCGTTTCCCTTTGGGGTTGCTGTAGGTGATCCAGAAGTCTGTTTTTGAGGCTTGTTTATGTGTCTTCTCATTTCCACAGGGTGGGGGTGCTTCTGGCACCCACGTGGCTCAGCTTCTCTGCCCTAGGAGCCTGGGATGGCGGCCAGGGAGCTTCCTTCCAGGTGCTGGGACCAGCTGAGCTTCACTGCCCTAGGAGCCTGTGATGGAGGCGGGGAGCTTCCTTCTGGGTGCTGGGACCAGCTCACCCTCTCTCAAAGTTTTGTAATTTTCATTGCAGAAGTCTTTCACTTTCTTGGATAAATTTATTCTGAGATATTTTATTTTTTGGTAACTATTGTCCATGAGATGCTTTTCATGATTTTTTCAGCAATCTTTAGTGTATAAAAATGCTGAATATTTTTAAGTTGACTTTATGCCCTGCATTTTTAGTGAATTCATTTATTAGTTCTATTGGTCTTTTAGTGAAGTATTTAAGATTTTTCTATATAGAATCTTATGGTCTGAAAACCGGGATAATTTAACTTTCTCTTCTCCTGTTGCATATTTTTTACTTTTTTTCTCTTGCCAAATTTCTTTGGCTATGTCTTCTAATATTGTGTTGAATAACAATTATGAGATTGGAAATCTTGTGTTCTTCCAGATCTTAGATGAGAAGCTTCTAGCATTTTCTCATTCAGTATGATACTGGCTGTGGGTGTGTTATTTATAGGTTTGGGCAATTATTTCCAAGCAAAATATGCTAAGGCAAGAAATGAAATTGAGGATGCTAAGAGTTAACTTTATTACAATTTTTCACTGCTTATTCATTGTCAGAAAAATGAGACAGGTGCTATCTCCTTTACTACTTGTTAAAATCTATTCTCTGAGGATGTATACAAGTTCCGTCTCTTACTTTAGAGCAAAGCAATAATATTCCCTAATCCTTACAGCATTGTCTCATTTCTGAATGACAAGAAATTTTCTTTGATTTCTTCATCAGAACTCTATATTTCTTAGGTTTATTTTACAGAGTTATTTGCAGTAGGGCTGTATCACTCATGGTTATAGATGAGGAACAGGAACCTTTAACCTGTCCTCATGGGTTGAAGTTAAAAGGATGAAACAGCTAGGAGACAGATAAACTGATGTGAACATTGTTTGTGTAACCCCCCTCAAAGAAAAACGACCTAGAAACATTTTGAAATGCCTAACAAGAAAAATTATAATGTAGTAAACCTGTAAACTGAAGGAGAATGACATCTAATCGTAATTCTGCATCTTACCAACTTATTAACTAGTTTATGTTTCAGCTTCACCATTTGAAAATGAGGATTGTGAGCTGTTTCTCTCATAGATTTGCTTTTGAATAAAACATCTAGGAAGAATAATATCTGGATGTATATCAAGTGCTTAAAAATATTAATAGATATTATTACTACGGGTTCATGAAGGCAAAAATTGAACACTTAAAATGTTAATATCCACTGTTCTGGTGGGAAAACTTACTTTGCTGTAATAACTTGTGAGGTTTCTTCAACATGAATACTGAACCAAAGAAAATAGCATCAGAAAAACCTGAGCTAGAATCTCAGATGTTTGCCAACCTAAACAAAATTGAAATCAGTTTCTTATTATATAAAATTCAAACCTATAATATTAGGGATGCTAGAATGAGAGAATGCATGTGAAGATTTGGCCATGGGATATTGATAAAGAATATAGACGTCTCCAACTGCTAGAGCAGGTTTTTCTAGTTTTCACTTCAGTTCTATAAGTGGTTCCTCCCCTATTTTAACTTTTCTTAAACATAATCCATGTTTAGGATCATTATGTCTTCATCATGATGGAGATTCACTCCATCACCATTACGTATGTCCTCCAGATAATTTTCTTTTTCCCGAGTTCTGCATTTTCTGAAATTATCACAAGATTCACAGCTTTTCTAATTATTGTTAACTTTTTAATATTTTTTGTCTTCCTTTACTTTTATCCTATCTAAATCTTTACTTCTGAAATGAATTTGTATAGAACAGAGAACTGTCTCTTTTATATATATTTTGACATGCTGTACATTTTGATTTGTACATTTAGAACATTCACATTTAAAGTAATAATTGATATAGGTGGATTAGTATCTATCATGGTTACATATTTTCTATAGTCAGTGAACTTGCTAATTGTTTCCTTTTCCCTCCTCATTTACTATTCTCTTACTAATCATTTACAGTTTAATTGGCTGTTTTCTATTTTTCACTTCTCTCTTAGCATATCAATTATATTTATTTTTAATTTCTGTGCATGTGTAAGCTTCCCTAGAGTCTTCATTCTACATTATAATTAATTTGAGTTCCTCATTGTGTAGCACCATGCCACTTTCCCTATAATTCAATTATAATGAACTATTTCCAATTCTTTCTTTCTGTATGTCATGGAATTACTGTTGTTCATCTCATTTCTCAATATGCTATGGTCATCTAACACACTGTTGTAATTATTACTTGAAAAAAATAGTGTTCTTTCAGATCAACTAAGAATAGATAAATTAAATTTTAATATGTCTTCATTTTTTACTCCCCGATGTCTTTCTTTCCTTACATAGATCTAACTTTTCAACCTGTATCTTCTTTCTTTGTGAGGAATTGCACATATTTCCACAGACATATGTGCTAACAATACATTTTATTTCTGCTTGCCTAAATTTTATGTAACCTTCATTTTGAAAGAATAATATTACTAGATGTAGAAATCTAGATGGGCATCCTCTCCTTTGTTTAAATTCCCAATTTAAAATACTTTATTGCACTTTCTTCTTGCTTGGGATTTCCTGATAGAAGTATGCTACAATGATTATTCCCATTCCTCTATAGGTAGATTGTTTTGTTCATTTCTTTTCTTTAGTTTCAAGATTTGTTGCTTTGTCTTTGGTTTTCTATAGTTTAATATGGTATGATTCAGTATAGAGTTTGGAGGATTTGGCCTATTTGTACTCTCTGAATTACTTAGATCTACAGCATTGAAGTTCCTTCTCAGAAGCCAGTCTACTGTGCAGACTCTCTATAGCTCCTTACCTGGGCTCCATGCCTGAGCCAATTGAGGATTTTCCTGTGGCTCACTGGCAGCTGTAGTGATCAGATCTGCTGGGCCTTTCCCATTTACCTTTCCCTTTCAGCAGGGAGTCCCTTGTCTAGGGGGGTGGGGTCATGAGTGCTGCTGTACTTTGCTCCTCTCTTTATGTTGCCCTCCTATGTCTTTAGCTCACAGGGATCATGTTTCACCCTTGATAATTTCCAATCTGCTCACTTGGCCTCGCATTGAAATGCAGGTGTTCATTTGTTGTTTTAATTAACCTTTATGGAGAAGGAGGCAAGTACTGGGTACTTTTATTGGGCCACCTTGGAATCTTCTTGAGTTTTTATTGTGTGTATAGGAGTATAATGTATATGGTCAAAATATATCAAAATATTTTTCCTTGTCTTTTTATTATCATATATATTTATCCTTTTAAAGTATTTATATTTAACATTATGGAAATTGTATTTTACTTGATATTATTTTTTAAAAATTGACTCATAAAGTTGTGCATATTTATAGGATATCATGGTGTTTTGATACATGTATTTTTCAATCTTCAAAGACAATAAACATATCTATCTCCCCAAACATTTATTTTTTTGTGATGAAAGTAATCAACCCTTTTAGTTTCTGAAGTATACAGCACATTACCTTTATCTGTAGTCACCCTGCTGTGCAATAGAATATCAGAAATGATTTCTTTTATAAATATAATTTAGAACCTCTTCACTAACTTTCTATATCACTCTCTCCCTTCTACTCTCTTAGGCCTTTAGTGACCTGGATTCTTCTCTCATTTTCTAGGAGATGAATATTTTTAGATTCCACATGAGCAAGACCATGTTATATTAGTCTTTTGGTGGTTTGCTTTTTGCTTATTTTTCTTAACTTAATAGACTGCCAGGTTCATTCATCATGTTGCAAATAACAGTATTCCATTTTTAATGGCTCAGTAGCAGTTTATGTTATATATGTACCATATTTTATTTATCCATTCATCAGTTAGTAGATGTTTAGATTGGTTGCATTTCTTGGCTATTGCACACAGTCCTACAATAAACATGATGGTGTAGATGTGTCTTCAACATGCTGCTTTCATTTCCTTTGGATAACTGGGGTTGCAGGAATATGTATCATTTAAATTTAATTCCTGTAAAAGATTTCTCATTACCTAATCTATCTTCATAATTTCACTCTCAGCATGTTTATTATAGAGGCTGCTTTATTTGTGGACCTGTTCACTCATTACTTTATGTATCTTTTTTATAATGGATATCATGTTTGGTCAACATTTAAATTGTGTTGTTAAAATGACATTTAAGCAAAAATATTGAGATTTTCTTTATACATTTCCATGTTCTTTCTCTTGGCTTCTGATAAACATCTTGTAAGATTGTTTCATTCAAAAACTTAAAATAAAAAATTTGATGGCATGTATGTCAATTCATGTATCTATCACTCTTTAGCTTCATTTATAGTTGTGAATCATATTTCATGAAAATAGCTTTTTACCCTTTAATAATAAAAACATCAACAGATCTGCTTTCTCTTAATTTGAAAGAAAATATTTATTGGTTGTCATTATTTATGAAGTCATAAGATTTAGGTCAGCATTGGGTAAAAAAATGGAAGTATACTTCAATAAAGTTAATTGACTTTAATGTTTATTTCTCTGTGTTGTCAATTACATTATTTTATTATAGTCTGGACACATGTAAATAAAAATACCATTTTTCTTCTAATAATAATTAAAAATTATTTTAAAATATAAATTCTTTGAGTTACTTGGATTAGAGTTTTCCACAATTCAATAATTTTATGGTCATTTGATATTTGAAGTTACCTTGCATTTTGCATGGCCTCTTAAATAAATAACATACTAAGTTCTCAGTCAACATCTAATAAGTGGAAAAATGAAGATTTCTAAATGTCAAAGATTAGAATAAAAACTTGACCTTTAAACCACTAAATTGGATATAATTCAATATAATTTGTATTTTTCTTTTTATTGAGTGTTTTTTCTTCCACTGTTTCAGGTCGTGCTTTAGAATGCTTTCTTTATTTCCCTACAATAATATTGTATAGATCAAATCCTATAGGTTTCTTGACTTGAGACATTCTGTGGGGGAGAAGCTAGTTTATATGCATGTTTGTTTCTTCTCTACCTTAAAACAACAGAGATGGACAAGAGTTTCTGCCCACTGGAAAACTTATGTACTGTCCCTGGCACCATTCATTGTTAAAATAAGCCCTCTTGGGGTGGAAATTTTACTGTGTCCTTTCCTGCTTTTCAAACAGTAGTTAATGAAACATAAGCTAAATAAAAGAATGCACACAAATAACTTGTTCCAACCTTTCAACATCTTAATTTTGCTGTATCAGTTCACTCAAAACATGTAAGTTGACGTGATAAGTTGTGGTGCCTTGGATAGGTTCCCGTGGAATGGATAAGGAGAGCTCCCGGAATCTCTACATGCCTCAGGACTTCTCTTCACTCGTCACAGAACCAAAAGTGTCAGGGCAACTGACTGGAGCTGACAAGAAATAGAAGAATGAGATGAAAAGTTGAGTGTTATGTCACAAATTTGTGCACTGAGCAATTAGTTTCATTTAGGTAAAATATAGGTACAGTGAAATGTATGAATTTTAAGTGTAAATTCAGTGATTTTTTTTTTTTGTATTGGGAAACAAACTTGGGTCCTTGTATTCAGTGATTTTTAATAAATATATGCAGTGTATATAGTTAAACTTCTCAAAGTTTACATTTCTATCACCTCTGAAAGTTTCTATTCTCTTTTCCTATGCATCCTAGCCAGAAGATATGCTTTTGTATTTCTTGAGTGCTTAGTTTTATTGTCACAAAGTTCAATATCTTTGATAATAACACCTAAGAAGTGATTAGATAATCAAGGATAAAATGTGTGCATCATTTTTGTTCTCATGATTAATATTTGCTAAGATTCTAGTGACTTTTTGACTTCATGAGCATAATATTTTTAAAAAATTTACATTCATTTCTTTTTCTATATGCCTATTTTTGGAAACAGGCTGTGGAAATTTTGGAAAAAAAGCAGAGTATTTATACTCTGGGATTTTTCCTAAGGAGTATATGAATAAAATAAGGAGCATCCTATAGTAGGGGACCAGTGTTTTTGTCCAAGTATGTGAACAGTATTTATCAGGATAGTTGAAAATGTTTAATAAAATTCAAATTCCTGGGAATTGTTCCTTGCATTTCCGATCAAAAGCTCCAGAAACCAAGAATGCACTGCCATCTTCTTATAAATTATCAGTTTAGGTGACTCTCGTGCATAAATTCCGTCAAATAAGCAACTTTTTTTAGCCTCTGGATTGGTTCTCAAATGAGATAACAAACACTTAAGACAACTCTGCCATGTTTTAAGGTACAATGTACACTATCAAGTGTTACTAGTGTTTTGCTATGACTAAAATTATGTTATGCCCCTCCTAAAATCTTCTAATATTATTATTTTATTGTTCTTAAGAAAGGAACAAAATCCATAACAAGGTATGTCTCCAATGTACCACTTCATCCACATCTCTAATATCAAGCATGCTCTGACTCTCTGAGTTCAGGTCTCATCTAAGTTTTGTTTTCACAATATTTAAATGAGCCATATTTCCTTGAGCGCAATTTTATAAATGTTCTCCTTCCTTCATAGAACACTTTCTGCTCTTAGGTAGTGCTAGTTCAGGTATCATTTCCTCAAATACTCTACTCATTAACATACTACTCCAAATAATCAAGTAGGCATATGTTCTGATTCTAACAGTATTCACATATTAAAGCATTTATTAAAATTATAATTTTAGATTTTTGTTATATGAGCAATGTGTATTGTCTATATTTGATTCCAACTCTTAGGAAGTGACACTATGTCAATTTTTCCAAGACATGTCAAGTTTTGCAAGACATTCACAAGTAATAATAAGCAATTTTAAAGCAAGAAATTAAAGTGCTTTTTGATTTGTCAGGTTTGTTTTGTTTATCCTAAATTAAGGAATTAAATGGACTCTTACATTTATTTCTAATTAATTAAAATATAAAGCAGGCTGAGCAAATCTAGTTTGTCTTTATTTTTCATCCTTTTATAAGAGAGAAGTGCATATCTTTGTGTTAATAATGTTTATTTAGAAACCACATAAACAATTTAGGCATTCAACATAACAATTTTATTATTCTGCCACATGGTCTGAGAAAGACAAAAATTGGAAGCTTCGGAGAAGAAAAAATATATAAACATAAATATACAAACAAAACTTATACCCAAATAGCCAAGAAATAATTACATATGGTCCCACACACATAAATTTTGCCCACAATAAGTGAAAATGATATTTGAAACTTTTAAATTTTATAAAATTAATAATAGTTTCCAAGATAATTTACAAATGTACCAAAAGGAACAGAAAGGTAAAAATATTAGTGATAAAGGGAAGCTTAGTTACTTGGCCACAAATTAATTCTAGAATTCAAAAGAGAAAATTCCAGCTCAAGTTTTACTCTTTTTGTTTTGATATCAAATACTTAACAATTGGCAGTTCTTAACAATAGGCACTTTCTTCCCTGTAAATAAACTGAATAAATTATTTAAATTTGTCAAGTTCCTAAACATATTTTATTGCTTCTAACTCAATATTTGCAGTTATTTTAAATCCAGGTAAACAAAATTCATTTCTTTTATACCTCATTATACTTCTTCATTTGTTTTGCATATTATTGCATATTTTAGAACAAATAGTCTTCTTATTTTAATACAAAGTATTCCTATTTTATCTTTCTTTGTTTATTAGGTCAACAAATATGTTACCTTATATTCACATACTTCTACATTTTTTATATGTCTTCAAAATGAACAGGTAGGTAATATGACCTGAATACATTTGTATGTACTTTTTAACTAGATGATATCAGAGCATAGATTGCATTATAAATGTAATTTAGTAATTAATTTTTATTGTGCCATATTTATACACCTTTGTGGATACAGTATTATAACTTGAAACGTGTGTGAAGTAGAATGATCCAAATCAGAATAATTAAGCACTTCCATCTCTTGAAATCTTAGTCATTTTTATATTTTGGGAGTTTTGTATTCTCTTTTTCTAATCATTTTTTAATATCTCATAGACTGCTTTACTTATAGTTACCCCTGTAGAAAATGAGAAAAAATTCCTCCTTTGGTGTTTTCTTTCTCCTTTTTTAACTTCTGTCCATTCTCTCTTCTCTCTGCTCCCTCATAGCCTCTAATGGCCTCCAATTTACTGTTTGTTTGTTTGTTTTTACGAAGTCTGTATTTATTTTTCACAAGTGAGTGAGAATGTGGTATATATCTTTCTGTACTTGACTTATTTCATCATTTAACATAGTTACTTCCAGTTCATCTGTTTCTGTAAATAATAATACTTCATTTTTTATAATTGAAGAATATTTTGTTAGATATTTGTACCACATTTACTTTATCCATTCATCTACAGATGGGCTTCTTGGTTGACTATTTCAGCAATCATGAACAATGCTTTTATTGATATGGAAGTGCAAGTATCTCTTTCATGTAATGATTTCATCTCCTTTGGATATATGCCCAGTACAATGGACCCTCAAGTTATGATCAGCCTGACATACAAACAACTTGGGTTATGACCAAAAGTTTAGTTTTAATTTTTGACCAAAGTCTTGAGTTATGACCAGAATGCTGGCTATTTATGCTTCCAGATGGTCTCAGATATAGATTTAACCTTTAAAGAGTTCTGGAAGAAGCATACAACATCCTGTCCTGTGTGGGATTAATTGATAAATCCTGGGCCAATGTCTTTCTAAGGACACCAAGATCTGCCGGGAAGAAAGTGTAGCCTAAAATTATACAGGAGAGAAACTTTGAATGTTATATAGAGGAGCCTGACCAAGTTGATTTACAACCAGCCTTCCTAAATAAATTGAGTTCATAAGTCAAGGTTCCACTGTAGTGGAATTACTGGATCCTCTTGCAGCTCTATTTTCAGTTTTTTAAGGAATCACTAAACTGTTTTCCATAATGACTGTACATTTATATGCTTATCAACAATGTATATTAGTTATCTTTTCTCCACATCTCTGTCAGAGGACTTTTTAATGTCTTTTTTATGATAGCTAGATAAAGTGACTTCAGGCTGAATCAGAAGATGACACCTTCAAAATATCATGTCCTATTAGTGTTCTTTGGACAAATTTTATATCAGGTCACCTTTTCAAAATCTTAAAAGAACATTACTCTGTTTTGTGTTTGTGTTCCTGAGAAATATTTTTTATTCCATCTGTTAAAAGCTGGTGGGTTTTGAGCCATAGTTGGGTGATGATTTTGGCCAAATTCTCAGACTCATAGTTCCCTGTGTGTAACTCTGACTGATGATGCTGTTCTCCTGGAGTCTTTTAAATCTGTATTCTCCCCAGAATGAAAAAAAAATCTCTTTTATCTTTTTTGTGATAATCTTAACTCATATGCAAAATTTTCTGCTATAATTTCACCATCAATTTGTAAGTGCAATGACAAACTTTTTGTATACACAAGGTTGTTCATTTAACAGATCCTGTAAAACAACATTCCACGAATCAGACTACAAGATTTCTCACCATTTAATGGAGCTCATGTTCAAATTGATGTATACTAAGTGTTTGTGCAAATTTAAAAGAAAAATTCAAGGAACAATTTAAAATGTTTAACTTCTAATGCAAATGATTTGACTCTTATGAAAATCTCCCCATCTGTAATTAGTTCTGAATAGAAAAAAGCTTTGAAATTTAGTAAATTAAGCTACTAATATGGGTTTTAAAATAACTTTTTATGTTTTCTTTTTTTTTTTTTTTTGGTACTGAGGATCGAACTCAGGTCCTTGCACCTGCACAGCAGGCAGTGAAACCACTGAGCTAAATCCCCGGCCCAACTTTTTACGTTTTCTTCATTAATTTATCAAAAGAAGAAGTATTTGCCTTCTACAAGACTGAAGATTATTTTAACAAGACTTGAACTCTAAATTTCCTAAATGGATTTTAAGGTTAAACCAAATTGGATTGTTTCTAAAATTGTTTATAAGCAATTATGTCTCTTTAGTAAAATTTGTAATAAAGGGTATCTGGGAGGGGTAGAACAGGGGATTGAAGCTAGTGTTTTTGCAATAAGCTACTCCCTCAGCATGTTTTTTTAATTTTTAAGGTTTTTTTTGGGGGGGGGCAGGTTCCCACCAGTCTCAAGTTTTTCAGGCTGGGTTCAAATTTGTTATCCTCCTGCTTCAGCTTCCCAGAGAACTGGGATTACAGGCCTCCACTACCTTACCTGGCTTATGAAGGATATCTTTTAAAGGAGTTTATACATAGAGAATTGTATCTCACTTAATCCAAAAGATAAGTGGTGATATGTTAATTTAAGAAGTAGTTTCAAGATTCTGGTTAACTGTAAAATCTTAGATTAAAATTAGTTGCTAAGAACAAATGGAACAAACAAGAGAATCCCAAAATTAATCCATGCTCATACACCCCACTGTTTTTTGACAAGTCACCAATAATATACAGTGGGGAAATGACAGTCTTTTCCATAAACAGAGCTGGTGAAATTGGGTATATTTTTAGAAAACTAAAACTGGATTCCTCCTCACCATACTCAAAGCTCAGCTAAGAATTTAACAAATATTTATTTATAGACTTGAAACTCGGAACATATCACAAGAAAACATACCTACACACTCCAGACACTCATGTTGGAAATGATTTATTACAAAGGTCTTCCAAGGCACAGGCAACACAAGTATAAATAGACAAATGGGATTACCACAAACTGAAAGGTTTTTGTGCATCAAATGAAGTAATTAAAAGACTTAAGAGAAAACCTACAGAGTGGGGGAAAACATTTGCAAACTGTTCATCCAGTAATAGGCTAGTACCTAAAATATAGAAGGGTCTGAAAAAGCTGAACACCAAATATTCTAACAATAATGGGCTAAACAATGAATAGACACTTCTCAAAAGAAGAAGCCAAACATACATACAAATGGTCAAAAAGTACATGAAAAAATGTTCTATCTCACTAATTATCAGAGAAATTATCAAAATGAACTTTGAATACTTTGAAAACTCTTCACAAAGAAAAATACTGCATGTAAAGATTTGACCAAGTGACTAAGAAGTCTAAAAGATTATTTTCTCAGGATAAAGAAGAAAACAATATGAAAACTCTATGTAATAATTTGAGCCCAGATTGAGCATAAAAGTTACATCATGCTTATGGGAAGGGATAGTCTTGAGCAGGGGGAGCCCCAAGGTGTCTCAGATGTGCACACATTGTAGAATCAATGTCCTTGTGTCAATGAGGAACATAATAAATGTTGTTAGCATTCTGTTTGGTAAACTTCAACAGTCTAAGACTGTTAGGTTTGTTAGTTTGTTACAGTAAAGAAAAATGCAAGCCATGGAGAAGATAAAGAATTTTAAAATAGAAACTTAGGGAAAATTTCAATAGTATTTGGGGAAAATTGAATAAGTTAGAGAGTAGTCTTCATATGGATTATTTTTAATTTTGTGAAATAATAAGATACTGGAAGAATAGTAGTATTATCTTTAAAATAAATGTATCTCTGTGGAGTTTCTATTTAGTCAGTCGGTCTATATTTTAGCTTGGAATACAGAGTCTGAAAAAATGGTGTTAAAAGAGTTTGTGCTTAGATACTTTTCCTGTATGCCATTTTCAGCCCAATTTATTTATTTTGTGAGTCTTAATATAGTTTTGAAAGTCTGGTTTCTGATTTAAGGCTCAATAAAGAACATATATTGGAATAATCAGCATATATTTAAATTAATGGGAAGAAGATGCAGTTCATTAGATTTTTTTCAACTTAGTCTGCATTTTCTATAAGATGCTCTTCTGCTTGGTCTACCAACAACCAGTGGTAGGTATTATGAGCAGGAGTCACTGAATGCTAAATGCTCCTGCTAAGATTTCTCTCCCTTTTTTCTTTGACATTTGAAATTTTCTTTAGCCCACTATATTCTGACTTAAATTCCAGAAGGCTGCTCAATGATCCTTTTAGCCTGCCTCCTCAACTGAATATTTTTATATCCTACTTACTTTATTTTTTTCCATATCCCTTAATCGTCATCTGTATTTCACTTATTTTTTAAAGTATTGATGGTCCCTCTATTGTAACAGGCAGAATTCCAAAGATTCTCAGGCCTTCAGATTTCTGTCTGTTAGTTATTATTTCAAGCACTTATCTGGGTATTTTTGTGAAGGCATTTTGCAAATGGAAAAAAAATATCAAGTCAGTTGTCCTTAAGAAAACAGAGATTATGAGTCTTCTAAAGTGAGTTTCCTCTAGCTGATAGTGCAAAGAAAGGTCAGAGATATTCAAAGCAGAGAAAGAATTTGATGTGCCATTGCTGCCACGGAGGTGGGATGTGTCATGTTCATGGATTTGAATATAATCTCTGGCTGACAACCAACCAAGAAACAAAGATCTACAGCCCTACCACTTCAACAAAATATGCTTTACCTGAATGATCTTGGAAGCAGATTCTTTCTAGAGCCTCTAGCCCAGCCATGCCAACATCTTGATTTCATCCCTGTTCAAATCTAAACCAAGGATTGAGCCAAGAAGAGTTACAAATTTTACCTATGGAAATTAGAAAATAAGTGGGAGTTGTCTTAAGCTACTAGGTGAGTATAAATCCTCCTTTCCTCCTTTTTTGTTCAATATTGTATCCTTAGTGCCTAGAATTATTTCTGATATATAAACATTTTTGAAATGATTCCAATTAATCTGCTAAATTAAACACTATGAATGTGTAAACCTGTTTTTTCCTATATTCTCACTTTAAGTTTTTAACTGTAAATTCACCTGGGTAAAGATTGAGGGTTACAATTTTGGAGAATCTCTCTAAGAATCTTCCATAATCTCAGAGAAACTGTTATTAAAAATGTAAAAAGTTTTAGTGATACACTTATAAGTGTTTAGCTCTTTTTAGAAGATAAATTGATTACCAGACACTGAATATTTAATTTAATGCATGTTTTAGTGCATTTTATGTGACACAAATTAATTTGCAGTAGAGGCAGGACACCTATTTCTATGGTAATTTGTCATGGTCTCATCTTAATTATCTTCTTAAATAGGAAAACAGGATTATAAAGGTTTCTACTATGGTATTCTTGAGTGGTATTCTTTCTAATTTGCTAATGATTCCACAAAAATTACAATATCCAATGTATGGATTTTAGCACAAAGATTTTGAAATGATATTATACATTTTTTAAAATCTCAAAATTTTTATGCAATCTACACTACTTGCAAACACTGCAAGGTGTTTTACCCTTCTTTTATATGTGAAAAAGGTGATCTTCAGGAATATTTAACTAGCTCAAGGTCAGAAAACCTGAATGTGTCAGTTTCAGACTCAAGCATAACTGAAGTTCCCAGTTCTTTTCTATTCTGCCACACTGCAATCAGTGATACTTTTTTAGATTTAATGAATTCATAATTATTATGAATATATATAAATACTCATTCATATCTCAATATTTGCACAATATTTATAATAGGTATTTTGACTATGAACCAGGTATTATCATTATCATTGAGAAAAATTTTATCTTGGAGACTGTGTTAGAACAACTAGGTTGTGTGAATTAAGAAGGTAAAAATAAAAATTGCAAAGCAAATGAAAAAGTGTGTTAACTTTGATCTACAAAAGGGCTACAATCAAGTGGCTAATTGTCGATGAATTAACATTGCCTTTCCTTCCTCTCTGTCTCACTCCCCCCTTCCTTCCTTCCTCTTTTCTTTCCTGTCTTCCTTCTTGTCTTTCACATTGATTTATTGAATATGCCTTGCATTGGGTTCCATGTAAATTCAACATGACAAATTTGTCCCTTATTGCTTGGGAGCTTTATAAAAGAATTAAAGGTAATACATTGCAGCTGATATTTGAAGATGAGTAGTTGTTAGCTTTAAGAAGGTTAGTTTAGAGGGAGAACTAGTAAAAGCATAGGAATATTCAAGCAAAAAATTTAGTTTGCTTGTTTTCTGATTTGAAAGATATGCACTACTCTTGGATAATAGATTATATTGTTGGGGGAAAGAAAAGCATAGAGAAACTCAAAAGGAGGATAAATGTATGCTTTCAATGCCTTCTATATGACATTAATAAAGTTGAAATTTTTGCAGTGTCACTGAAGGGAATGCAATAATTGGCTTTTTAAAATTGTTTGTACAGTCTTTCAACAATATTCATTGAAGGCTTGCTTTGAGAGAGAAGCTATAAACTTCAATGAATTCACCGCCAAGGTCCTTCCCTCATGGAGCTTATTATCTGGATTGATGGCTTTGAAAGGGCACTGTGATGTAACATCAATAACAAATTGTAGCAATGAAAGAGGGGGTACTGGGAATGAGTAGGAAGTACACAGGGCTGATTGCCAGAGCCAGGGATTCGGGATTTAGCAATGAGGATGTCATTGGTGATAAAGATGGGAATATAATGGATGAAGGGGACATTTCAACTCAACTTCTCTTTGTAAAGATAGGGTGAGATGAGGCCCCATGCTGTATTCTCATTCCTGTATTTCCAACTTTAATCACCAATTTAACCTTGTAAGTTATTGCCTTTCCCGGGTCACTGATTTCAAATTTTGTATTTTATCTTTTGGATTTTGATAAGAACTAATTTTAGTTTTAAGCTCTGTGATAAATTTTAACGTGTCTCTATAGCTAATTTTTTTTAGCTTTATGATGGCTCATTAATATATTTGATGAACATCACAAAAATAGTCTTGAGCATATTTGTGGTTAGCTTTTCTTTTGCCATTTATTTACATTGGTTGTCTATTCTTTCATTTCAAGTGTTATATATTAAAACTTTAGTAGCATTGTTCAATAAATCATGTAGAATAAGTTTGACAGTTTGAGAAGAAATTATATAACAGTTTTTCAAATTGTCATAGTCTTTCAATGATCTTGAACTTTTGTAAAAAATTTCAGTGTATGACAGAAATGTTTAATTCACTTAAGAATTTTTAGGGCTGCTCAGATTTCTAATTTTATGAACACTTCCTTTATAAAATGTGCCAACCTTATTTGCTTAATCCACTTTTGTTCCATCCATCTTTTCTTCTTATTCTTAGCTACATAGTTAATATCATAGATGAGAAATGTAGAATAAAATCCCCTATCAAACATCCACTTTGTCCATTTCATTATATATCAGATAATTCAATGTTTGTAAGTGCATATATCTTCAAATTACACTTAATGTAAACTACTATGCACCTTAAGTAACAAATATTTTAATTACTAATTAAAACAAATTTAATGTAATTTAAACTTTTAGAACTGTTTAAATAATCTTGAAAAAATTCTGGGTTTCTTTATTGCAATTTTCATATTGCCTTTAACATTTTCAAGACAAGCTTTGTGAAACAACTCAAAGCATTACATTGGAAAATTTGTACATTATAAATACTTAAATATAAAGTATAAATAAAAGGTTCTTTTCCTTTCTGGAAGCTACTTTTATCTCTTCCTCTGAACTGATTTCTATAATGAAATCTCTGTTTAGACATTTCTGTATAATTCAGCCAGACTTTCCTTATAATTTGTACGGTGTCGTCTAATGAATGAAACCTATAATTTATGATCATAAATATGTGCCAAAATCAAATGTTTTTCTATTACTTATAAGGTCTTTAAATGTTAGTAATGTGTACTGAAATATATAATTTTTTTCACTCAAAAATCATCTCTGCTTTTAATATCCTAACACAATAGGTCAGTGGATGTCCTCAAAAGAAATTAACAACTGTAGAGTTATTTTTTTCCTTATAAAATCAAAAGTATTCCTTTGGATTTATGGAAGTGGACTATAAAACTGACGGATAAGAAATGAATTTTACCCTTATGTATAAAAATTGACGTGGAGAAATCAGGTTTCATCAATTATTCAAAGATTACTATTACTCAGGTCTCCATTGAAGACTGCTGAACATAGAGGGCGCTGATTCATTAGTGAAGATCACTGTTAAATGCAGCGTTTTGATAGCTCCTTTAAATGGCAAAACCATTAGCTCCGATGTGTTATAAGACTGCTATTTGTTAGTCAATTTTCTTCCTCTTAGTAAATATATTTTTCAGAATGCATTAATGAATGCCACAGGTTTTCATCCAAGAGAAGATGTGAATATAAATACATGGAAATATTTGTACAAAGTACTAGCTTATATGTTAAATAACTCATAAAGCTTTCTGACGGCACCATTCTTAATTTTTAACACATGTAATAATATTTTGTGAAAAAGAAATTAGTCAGTGTGAGTCACTAGACATCAGACATCAAAAATGTTAGAAAGATCAATAACTTCCTTGACATTTTCGAGAAGTGCACATTTATGCCAGAATATGCAGACCACTGTATTTAGTCTCAGTGAAACACAGTATTTCCGACAATATCTAAAGTAGCTCCAATTATTGTCATGTTGTGTTCCTAGAGAAATAGTTTAAAATATTATAATTTTATCTAGTTGTCTTAAATAAACAAGGGTATCTAATCTAATAACAGATCATGTACTTGTGGATTTTTTTTCCTAAAGTGAAAGTAATCAGAAGAGAAATACTGAAGTCTCAATTTGGAATAGTAATCACTCCAAGTGCTTAATATTTTACTCATTTCTTCATTTCATGTGTTGCTACCTGTATTTCATTGTTTTCATGCAGCAAAATGCTGAGGAATTGGTTCGGCTCCCAAAGTGAGTCATGGAACACAAAATAAGTTATTGGAATGACTAGAGGAGATACAGTTACTGATTATCATCTGGCTTTAAGTACAATAGATATTGGGCAAATAAAATCCTTTATAAATACTGCATGTACCATGAATCTTAAATATGTTTCTATCTTTAGACATTTCAACCTCATTTCCTAGAGTTGTTCCTCAAGGCAATGTTCTGAAAGAGTAAAAATATCTTCAAGAAAAAAATTGATGTTTACGATGTTGGAATCATTGCAAAGGGTTAAGAGTGTCGTCTGATTCAATACTAAGAATATTGAAATAATGCTTTTGGAAATGATATCAATATTGATATTTTAAGGAGTTTTGAAATAGAGTAAAAAAATTGTAGAGTACTCCAGTTAGAATTATTAAGATATGAATATTCATGGGCAGATACAAAGTACACATGAGAATGAAATTGCTGGATTTGTTGGCTAAGAAAATTTCACCTAAATATTTAAATTAATTCTGATATTTGGTAGTGTTATTCTTTGCTTTTTTTGTTGTTGTTGTTTTCACCAAGTTTTCCATTGCACAGTTGATGAGGAATGAATTTTGAGGCTAATAGCTTGGGTGCAGATTCTAACGCAAGTGCTTATCAACTGCACAAGCATAGAAAATAATCAACTGTGCTTCAGTTACTCATCTGTAAAATACACATGAAAGAATTTAAGCACTATATTATAGAATTATTCTATGAATTAAATGATGGGGTTCCTAGTAGAATATTTATAGTATGCATAGATCACATTATTGTTTATATGGCTATTTTCATGGATCCTAATATTAAGGTGATATTTGATAAAATGTATGCATTCATTAGTGCCCAAATATAATCTCTACTTGGTTTCCTACAAAGGAAAGATATTAAAATTGTAAATGTTTAAAAATATGAATTAGTTTTGTAAATAAGGAGAGGGAGAGGGGTTGAAGGGAGGGGAGGGGAATGGGAAAAAAGAGGAGGCAAGATATATCATGTAGAGGTACAAATTTCTAATGATGACTGTGATCATTATGTAAATCTAAATTGTACCAATCAAATTAAAATTTAAAAAATATGAATTGTTATGTGCATAGTGGCTTAAATTGGGAGACAAATGGTATATTAATCAGTGAAAAACACACGGACATACTGGAATGGGATCACACTGCAATGGCCAGTAACATATCTCCATCTGGTGACTATACAGAGATCAAAAGCACTCGTTATCTCTTGGCTGTTTTGTATGTTTCATTATGATATTCATAAATCATATAACTTTCTAATAGTGTCATGTTTTGTTTTGGGTTTTTTTGCACTTTATTAAATTCTTTTATTGGTACGTTGTAGGTATACAATGCAATTATATTTCTCACTGGGAATTGTA
>NW_004624802.1:7688234-7700087 GCF_000247695.1 Heterocephalus glaber | reverse complement strand
AGAGTGTTCCATCTCATTTCCCTTTGGGGTTGCTGTAGGTGATCTGGAAGTCTGGTTTTGAGACTTATTTAAATGTTTTCTCATTTTGACTGGTGGGGGCATTGGCACCTGCATGGATTACCTCCTCTGAGCTGGGAGAGGTGGGACAGGGGCCAGGAACAGTGGTAGGGATGGTGGGCCAAAAGCTCTTTCCTGTGGGCTGGGAGCAGCCAGAGGAATGGTGGCTAGAAAGCCCCATCCTCTGGTCCAGGAGCAGTGGGATGGTGAATCAGAAGCCCCTACCTCTGGTCTGGGAGTGGTGGGAGGGATGGTGGCCTGGAAGCCCCTTTCTCTAGGCCAGGAGTGGTGGGACAGAGGGTGGACCAAAAGCCCTTTCCTCTCGGCTGGGAGCAGCAGGAGGGATGGTGGCTGGGAAGCCCCTTCCTTTGGACCAGAAGCAGTGAGACAGTGGCTCAGAAGTCCCTACATCTGGGCCGGGAGCAGCGGCACTCAGTACTGTGGTCTCGTGGTCCCGTGTCCTGTGCATCTTTGTAGTGTGGAACCAGGTGGCTGTACAGAAGAGTGAAGGGGGTGTCCAATGGATTGTTGCCGGGGCGCTGGCTGATTCGGCATGTTCCACATGACTCGTGACCTCGGTAGTGTGTGCGCAGACCTGCCTGTCTGCAGGGGGCTCTAGTGTCATGTTTTCATTGTTGTGTGTCTTCTGATGTGAAGACCTACCATTTCACAAATTAGAAATGCAATTACTGCAAATATAGCCTCTTAATTGTCACTGGAAAAATTTGTTTTTGTTATACTTTTTTGTTACTGGGTTTGGGAGTGGTAGAGACTCTTTCTAGAGTCAGTTTCTAGGTTCTTTCTATTTTGAGCACAGAATTGGTCGAGACAAAGACAAATAGTGGTGAAGCTTTATTTAAGGTATGAAAATAGGCTCTGCAGAGTGAGTTTGCACCAAGTAAAAGTAGGAAAAGAACTGCATCCTGAAGCACGAGGGTGGGTTATGGTGAAGAGGCACCATAGTAAGCACTTAATGACAATTGTCTCTTTTTGTATTACCCACTCCTCAGGCTGAGGTCAGGTCTAGGCTATCCTATGGAAAACCTGCTAGAGTTTACTTGAGAAGTTCACATGCAGGGATTTGAGAACTGTGTCCTGACATTTTGTAATTAACAGATTCCACTTAGTTCCCCAGCCAGCTTTGTGAGGCCCTAATCTCCTGGCTCAATTTCATGGAAATTTCAAATTATTGTTCTCTCTTTTACAAATACCTTCTCAACTTAGGACACCCTATACTTAGGGCACATCAACTTCCTTTACCACAAAATGTGTTCCTTTCTGACCAACATTTCTTTGCTTGCTAGAGGCCAGTGTGCTCAATGCATTCAGAGTTGTTTAATGGTACTACATTAGAGTGCTCCAGTGAACATGTGTGTATAAAAAGCATCACCATCCATTACTCTTTTTTGCCTAATTTGTTAGTTTTTCCACATAGACTGTAAGCATATATGTGTGTATATATAAATATATATTACATCTATTTAATTATGTATTTTTATCTCCTTCCAGAAAACAACTGCATTGAAGTGTGAACATTTTTTGTTACTTTACTCTTAGGTCACCTGCGTCTACAATAAAACATTAGTCAGTCATTGCATATTAAATGCCTAACTGAATATGACTGGTAAATTTAATTTGTAATTCAGATGAAATTTATATGCATTTGATCTTGAAACTATGTAACTTCTGCTGGGTTAACTGACACTTTAATAAGTTGCATAAGTTTAACAACACTTAACATATTTAGACTATTACTAAAAGAATTGAGTGTAATCCATGAATATCAGAGCAATTTATAGGGGGAAACAAAAATATCAAAGTAAATATAAAAATTAAAAATAGCTTTGAAAACTAAACAATAACTTTGTTCCTATTTTAAAGAGGATAAGTGAATGTAAAAAAAGGTCCAGTGATGTTTCCTGACTCAAATCCTAATTTAAGTATTTTTCTGACTATCTTATAACCAGATTTTTTCTGAGTAGAGAGATAAAATGATTATATTCTCCTTTATGCTACCACAGTAAGATTTATCATTTTGTTTTCCAGTTAAATTATGTGCACTGGGCAAACAAACTGAAAAATTCTAATGCCTGACTGGCTACTTCTAAATATTCACATTTTATTGTCTTTGCTTAAGAGTAAAGGAAAACAAAATATTTCTCTGTGAGGGTATACATCCTAAAAAGCAATGCTTTTGAGACTACTTTCTTATACTAAAGAGCTCTCTTGACATTCTGGTAGAAATAATAGTGTTATTGTAAGAGACAGTTTAGTTTTTCAGCCTGTAATTAGGCAGGTACCAGGAGTCAGGACCGGAGGTGGAGTTTGGTGGCCAGCTGCACTAATAAGAATTAGGATAAAATAGATAGTAGATCTTGAACTTTGGCCAACTTGAACTTTGTTTCCTGGGGGGAAACAGAATGCGAACCCTTGCTACATCCAGAGTTGAGTTTTCATGAACTTAGAAATGTAGAATAACTGGTTTTCTTTTAAAATCAGTTTCCTTTAAATTCTACATGCTGAGTAACTGGTTTATAGAACTTGAGTCCCACTTGGTCATTTTAAACCCAGAGCACCACCTGTGATAGGTGACCACTGGATGCTGGGAACAGTAACCTACATAGCACCTGACTTCTTAGGATCTCTTCTAGCTACTGGAAGCTTATCTTTTCTTATATTTCCAAGAAACACTTGCCTTTTAACTTGCTTTCTGTCCTTTTTTTTCCCTTTCTTCATATTTTTTCTTTCTTTTCCCTTTACCCTTCTTTAGGGATTATTAATAATACTCATAACATTAAAATTATTTCAAGAATTAACTAAAACATTTGGCATTATAAGTATATACCATTTTTGAATTTTAAACTTTTAATAGTTATTTTTATTATGTAATTTGTCAATTATTTTTAGAATATCAGTGGTTTTAAAACTTGTTTTAATTAACATATATTAATTTTATAGTTATGGGGTATAGTGTCATATTATTTTTTTATATTTGTTTGTTTTTGTTTTGTGAGACTGGTTCTCACTCTGTAATTCAGACTGATCTTGAGCTCATTATGTAGCCCAGGCTGGTCTCAAACTGGAGGCTATCAACTTCCCTCACCCTCCGGAGTGTTGGGATTATAGTCATGTGCCACCACACTCAGCCAGTGTGATATTTCTGTGTATAATGTATACTGATCAAATCAGGGTGGTGAACATCTATCATTTTTCCAATATTTGATGCCTTCAAGTTCCTTTCTAGTATTCAGAAAATATATAATAAATTACTGTGAAGTTGTTTTGACCATTTATTTTAGCCATTTAACAAAATATTTCTATATAATGGTAATTAAATTAATTAAAATAAATATTTTACATGAACACCACTAAATGTTTAAAGATAGTTTATGTGGAAGTCTTGAATTCTTCATACCCTGGTGGTGATTTGATGAGACACCTTGGCCTTCTTTACCCATTTTTAAATAGAACTCAGTGATTGTTGTAGTTTGGTTGTTGAATATCCCTAAAAGGCCCATGTGTTAAAGGCTAGTTCCCCAGGTTGGTATTATATGGTAGAGCCTTTGAAAGATGTAGCCTCCTGAGAGGTTCTAAGGTAACCTGGGGCGTGCCGAGAAGAAGACTGAGGTACCTTCACTTCCTACTCCTTCTCTTTTGTGCCTCCTGGAAATGAATGAGTAGTTTCCCTCCATCATGCACATTACCCTGCTGTGCAGTATCATACAGTCTCAAAGCATGGGGGCAATTGATCCTAGGCCAGAACATCCAAAATTGAGAACCACAATAAATCTTCTTTTCTGTATATGTTAATTTTATCAAATATTTTGTTATAGTGATGGAAAGTTAATACAGTGGTATTGGCATGATCACTATGAATGTTTACTAGCTATATTTCATGCTTATATTGAGAGAAGTACTGAGAAGAGAATGACAGAGTACATAAAACATGCTTATAACATAATTGTTTCCAGAAATATTCTCATGAATAAATATAAAAGAATATTTAGAATATAATTTACTTTTAAGAAGTTAAATTGGATTAATTTAGTTACTATTATTAATGTTATATTTTATAACATTTATTCTCACTAAGGAATTTTCAGATGTCTTATTAACACCCAGAAATTTCTTTATGAAACTTAGAGATACTTAGATAAAAGAAAGTTTACAAGTGTATTTTAGGATAAATATGCTCTCATTGGAAACCTAGTTTTTGATATTCATACTTTGGTATGTGACTTTATTGTTGAACACAGAAAAATATTGACATGGATGATTTTTGCATTATTTCTTTTATTTATGTATAATATTTTACACATAACTCTCTTTCCTACCTCTCTTTTCTTCTAAACAAATGTGTATATGTGTACTTATATACACCTACACTCCACTAATAGAGCATGTTCTAAACAGAGAATCTAATCTGTTCCCTGAAAGAGAAGCCAGGTAAAGAGTACAGTACAAGATCAGAAAAACTCAGGCTTTCAAACATGAGGCACTTTTTGTGCTTGTTTGTTTGAATCAGCCACAGTGGACTAAGAGACCTAGGCAATATTTGTTAATGGCTTTTACCCATTTTATTTTGGATTCAATTGTACTTTCCAAACTGATTTCACATTATTGGCAAATTTTCTATGAATATTAGAACAAAATTTAATTAACATTATAGTATGATTTAGTTTTCACTATTCTGCTATATGTCATTTATTTTAATATTGATACTATGAAACAATCTGATTTATAACTAATAAGTAATCCTCCATAAACATTTTAAAAGATTTTTTTCCTAGAAAACTTCCATTTACTTGACTTATAATCCCATTGGTTAAGATATACCTTCATTTCTCACTTACTTCTGATAACACAAGTCCCATGAATATTTAGCAGTCTGACTTTTCACAGGTAGATTAGATGACAACTCTATCATAGCTTTTCTTAAGAGTTATATTTCCCCAGCTTTATTTCCCTCTTAGGACTCTTCCAAAATACTTTGTAACAATAAAAAAAACAAAATATAGAAGAAAAAGTAAAAGTCATCACTATACAAATAGGCTCATATATTCTACAACATTTTGTTTTTGTTTCTTTCTGTATTAAAATATATGTTCATACAAGATTATACTGGGTACTTACTATTATACTGTGTTTATGGAACTTAATATTTGGAATTTAGTTTTTAAAAGCCTGAATAACAAGACCCATACAAAAGAAAATATTGAGATAAATATAAAACAATTAAGTATAAATTATTAATATTTTTAAAAACTTAAATATTAAACCAATGCAAACATTTATTTATGTTTGACTTACATTGTAGGGATTGTTCAATATGATCAGCTGGCTTAATATTAGACCTGGAACAATTAACGTATATAAAATAATTCATTAAAACATTTCTTTGTGTACCTATCAGAATTCTTAGATGAAAGCAATAAAATTAAACTTGTCTGATGTGAGCAAAAGTATTTTAAAAGATCATTGGTACCTTTCTTGTTCACAAAGGATCAATTCTCTGTTTCTTATCATCTATTTTTATTGGAGCAAGTGGGGAGAAAGGGGAGGGAAGGGGGATGTAAAAAGAATTAATATGTGTTATGTGCGTGTACTAATTCCCCACAATAAATGCAATCACTATGTACTGCAAACACATTCTAATAAAAATAGAAGCAAAAAATAAAGAAAAAAAATCACGATCACTGGTAGCAAAAATAAACACTGAAAAGTCTGATGACTTAGAAAATGTAAGGACAGAATCACATTCAATGTCAGGATATAAACAGGTAGAGCTTACTCCACCTGGCAGAGGACTCCGTGCTGCACTTTGTGCTCTGTCCCTGACTTTTTGATTGGTTCATCGAAGCCTGCCACTCATGAAGACTACTGATACAATGATGCAGGAAACTGCTGCCTGTGAAAACTAAGTGATACTGCAATGGTTAAAGAATGCCAGAAATGACCTTCCTTAGCCATTTCTTTATTAACCAGGACAACTGTATGTATTTGGTTGTATCTAGAGCTTATGTCTATGCCCGCCAGCAAGAAAATACACCTCAAAAGTAAGAATTTGTCATGGTATGCTTCTCCTTTTTTTTTGGTACCAGGGATCAAACTCAGGACCTTGCACTTGCAAGGCAGAAATGGTGCCACTGAGCTAAATCCCTGGCCCTGTCATGTTATACTTCTTCTTTACACTGTTTTCCCCAAGATGGATAAAATAGATGTGGCAGCCAATCTAAAAGGTGCCACACATATGTCTATTTATCTATCTTTCTGTGAGATTTTCCTATAAATTGGATTGTCTCTAAGACTCATTCTTGACCATTAAGATGTGGTAAAAGTGAGGTGAAAATTTTTCTTACAGCTTTCACATGGGTCTTTGAGAACAATCATTCATGGTTTGTTCTCTTTAAAAACCTAGTCACCATTCAGTGTTAAGCACGACCAGCCACGTGTAGAATCTCTGATTAAAAGTATCAGGTGAATGTCTAGCTATAAAATAATATCAACTGACAGTCACGTGAGTGAACCAGTTTAGATACACAGGTTGCCTTCAGATTTCCTGTAGTTGATGTTATGACTGAGAACCATTGAGAAACCACAAGACTGAGGATCACCTGGGCTTAAAAAGCCTCCACAAAAGAATGAAAACATGATCAGTCACAATGATTTGTTTTTAAATTTAAAGTCTTTGCATTTCGAGATTGTGGCACTAGAGAAAAGGAAAATAAAATAATTTTGTAGATAAAAACTTTGCTGATCTTTGTAAAATAGAGAAAAAATAAATAAATTGATTTTAACTGTTCATAAATATTATAACTTTTTTGCACTAAGTAACTATATTTTATAAGATAAAAAACAGGCTCAGATAGGATAAATATTTGTCTTCAATTCACATAACTAATCATCTCCAAAGACAAGTTGTGGACTCAAGTCTTTCTGAACACAGATTCAGAGTTTAACTTTGCCAGGTTGCAAACTTTGCCATTTTATTTGCTATTGTAGCCTGAAACAGACTTGCTAAATTTGCTTACTTATTAAAAAGAAAAGCATGCAACACACTTCAGTTCAAAATTGCTCTTGTGATTTTTAGAAGACAACAGCAACACTTGGTGAACTATATTACTAATTATGTATTTAGTTTCAGGAACAAGGCTAATGCTGAAAGTCTCTTCACAAAATTATTTATCTTTAAATACACTTCATTAATTAATACTTCTTTTAGTATATGCATTTAGAGCCACTCTGAAGATATGCAAACCTAAAACTGTGCCCTTCTAAGCAAGGATTTAGAATATAAACACTGAATTGTGACATGAGAGCAGAGAGGGAAAGATTATTCACAGTCACTATTTACAAATAAAAAGTAGTGTAGGGAAAATTATTTGATATTTGTAGTAGGCATGTCAAATTGAATGATTATGGGGTCACATAGTAAGATTCTTACTGAAATAATCTTTTGTAATGAATTTCTATTTTTGACTTTACATCTAGCCAGTTGTAATAGGGCAGATATAATAATGAATACATAAAAAACATATTATTTCCTAATGCCATGCTAAACTACAATCAAAACAGGCATCTATCAGCATGTATTATACTTGAATGGCAATTAAATGAGCCCTTACACATTTTTAATTTGCTTTCAAATTACTCGCTATGTTAACTATGACAGTCAAAACCAGAACTACAGGGCCAGGGACTTAGCTCAGTGGTTCTGGTGCCTGTCTTGCAAGCGCAAGGTCCCGAGTTTGATCCCCAGTACCAAAAAATCCCCATAAAAAAACAGAACTACAATATGGATTTCAAATACTAATTTAGAAAATACGTGTATAGTTAATAAATACTAATATAGAAAATATGGGATAGTTAATACATTTTTATTTAGATGGACGGCATAAAATTTTTTCTTTGTTATATAAATCTTCAGAACTTTTGCTCATAAAACTACTTTGAACAGGGCCAGGGGTTTAGCTCAGTGGTTCTGCCACCTGCCTCGCAAGCACAAGGACCTGAGTTTGATCCCTGGTACCAAAAAAAACAAAACAACCTCCTCCCCCAAAAAACAAAACTACTTTGAACAAAGTTATGTAAGGAAATATATACATAATGGTAGACATTAAGTAGATACCTAAAGAAAAGATGGACGGACATCTTAGTCATTTTTATTTGTTTTGAAACATACATAGATGAATCTATTGATTTAAATCTATGTGTCTATATACTTATCTATCATCTATTCATCTAAGTTGCCTGTCATCTATCATCAATTGTAACCCAGTCTCAGAAATGTACAATACAGTACTATGGGATTGGGAAGATCAAGAGTTTTAAAAATGTATTAAAGGCACTCAGCCAGGGACGTTGAGGGGCAAATTGCATGCATACACAGTGCAAGGGCAAGTCTGTCCTGGGTTCTCAAGCTGTCACACCCCTGCCCACTCCCCAGGCCAGGGAAAGCTGAGGCCCAAGGCATTCTATCTTGAGAGGAAATACAGAAGAATGTAAACTAAGAAACATTGGCCCCACCACCGGTCCCATGGACTCCAGCAGCTTGCACCCCACTGGACCCCAGTCGTGCAGCATCAGAATCCACACAGCAGAGGCACCAGGAGAACATAAAGGCCATGGTTATGAGCTCCAGGAGATAGAGCAGAAGTGAACAACAGAGAGGGCCCTCAATGAAAATTAAAGCCCACTGGGAAAGTGAAGAAAACCTCTTCAATAAAAGCACACTGGACCATCATGGTTGGTAAGTTGGTGGGATCAGCACCTCCCATAGAAACCCTGACCCGCATAGTAGGGAGGACAGCTGGAACCTGCAATAGAACCTTGCAGAGTTTAATCCTGCAGGAGGTCAGGGACCTCAGGTTGGACTTTGCAGCCAGAAATCAGCCTGAATCTCAGTAGACTATAGCTGGCTTTCTGAGACTAATTTACTTAGACCCACACACTGCTTGCAGCCCACATTGCCTACCAGGACAGCAGAGACATATCCTGATTTTTTTTTTCTTTTGTTTTTCTATCTCTCTATCCCTTCTGGCTCTATGTTTCTCTCCCTTTTTGTTCCTGTTTCTGTCCCAGTCTGAATTTTTTCTCTTTCTCTGTCCTCTAGACTGTCACTTTTATAGGAAGAGGAATACAATTTCTAGCTTCCCTATTGTTGTCAGTTTGTTCTGTACTTGTGTCTGTTCTTTCACTCTGTCTTCTCCTCCTGTCTTCAACAGATCCCCACAATTTGCGTGATCTTCCCATGTCCTATAACCTCACCTCTAAACTTTCCCTCTCCATCTCTCTAACCATCCCTCCCCAACCACTGCTAAATCCTTAACCTGAAGGGTAAACTTGCCATATTGAAGGGTTTACTTACAACAAACATATTTTGAGGTGGCCCTAGATTTTGATCTCACTCTTATGGTTAAAGGTGACAGATTAACTGCTACCACAAATTGTCATTTGCTAACCTGTGTTTGATGCTGATTGTGTCAATTGGGCTAAGGTGTTGTGATTGATCTAATCAGTTATCCTCCCTGGTATACTGAAAATGAAATTGCCTAAGAATCATTAGAGACTCAAAGCCTAAAAAGTCCAGATATACCTGGAAGATATCTGAGAAGCAATCACTCCATAGGGGCTCTAAACACCAGTAAAAATGATACTCAAAATAAGAAATATTGGAGTATCAGCCCAGGAATGAAAGCAGAAAACAGCATCAATTAAAAATGAGAAGACACCTTGGCAGGACACAAACAGACTTCCAGCTCACCAAAGGCAAATTCTGGGAGAAATGAGGTGGAAAAAATATGACTATCAACCACCTGAACACCTGAACTGATAGCACAGGAAGTAACAAAACAGATGAATGAGGCTCTAGAAAAATTCAAAATAGAAATAATTTCCCAGATAACTACAGAGATGGTGAGCATAGTGAAAGACATGATTAGAGGCTCTAGAACAGAAACAGATAAAAAAATAGATGAGCTCAGAACCATGCTGGAAGCCATGAATGCCCAGCAAAAGAAAGAAATGGAAACCATGATCATCCAACATAGGAAAGAAATGGAATCCATGAAACAGATTCAAACAGATATCCAGGATACTAAAAATTCCATTAAATGTATTCACAGGAGATTGAGCAAATGTCAAGATAGAATATCAGATATAGAATACAGGATTGCAGTTAATGAACATGAACAGAGATTTCTTAAAAATAGTAAGAGACCAGGAGAAATCAATCCAGCAGCTGCTAGATGATGCAAAGAAGAATAACATAAGACTGATAGGAGTACACGAAAAAGCAGGAAAAAGTACAAATGACACAAAAAAACTGTTCAGAGAAGTAATAGTAGAAAATTTCCCAGACAGAGGTAGAGAATTGGACATACAGATAAGTGAGATATATAGAAATCCAACTAAAAAAAAAGAAATCCAACTAGCCACAATCAAAAAATATCTACACCTAGACATATACTAGTCAACATTGGCCAAGGATTTAACTCAATGACACCACACCTGTCTTGCAAGTGCAAGGTCCTGAGTTCAATCCCAGGTACAAAAAAAAAAAGTCAAGATCCCAGAAACCCAACAGAAGAACAAAGTCCTACAGACAGTTAGAGAAAAGAAACAAATCACATACAAAGGAAAGCCCATAAGAATCACAACAAACTTCTCAACACAAACCCTCAAGATAAGGAGAGCCTGAAGTGAAGTATTTCAAGCCCTAAAAGAAAATAACTTCCAACCTAGACTATTGTATCCTGCAAAATTATCTTTCAGAGTCATTGGGGAAATTAGATGCTTCTATGACAAAGAACACCTGAGCAATTTCATGAACACCAAACCAGCACTCCAAAGAATTCTAAACAATATCCTAGAAAAAGACAGTGAAAGTCACAACTCCATGAGGCCCAACAGAGTGAAGCTACCAGGTGAAGGAAGAAACTAAAGGGAAAGGGGGGAAAATAGAAAATAAAAGCGCCTGATCAGAAAGAAAACAGAGACCTCAGCACCACTCGCAATGTCTGTATGAATATCACAAGATTCTGTTTGAGTATGGAAAAGGATCCATGCCTACAGCTTCCACAGAGGAATCCAGTCCTATCCAATACCTTTATTGTAACTTGGTGTGATCTGCATCAGACTTCTGATCTACAAAACTAAGTTTTAATAAGAAGAGATCCCACATGTTGTTTCCCAGCACAGAAGACAAGGCTTCTGGGTCAACATGTCACTATGCCCAGCACAGAGTAGGAGGTTTCTGGGCCAATGCACCACCACTACCAACACAGAAGAGGTGAGCCACATGGACACCAGCAGCACCCACCCACCCCCAAGTTGAAATGAGAAGACGCATAAATAAGCCTCAAAACTAGACTTCCAGATAACCTACAGCAATCCCAAAGGGAAACAAAATGTTACTCAACCACCTGGACTCACTGAATTGGCAACAAAGAGGATCTGGAAAAAATGAAATCAGAAATAATTTCTCAGATAACACCAGAGATTTTGCCCATAGTGCAAGACGTGATTAATAAATCTAGAGAGGACCTGAGGAACATGATGGAATCTCAACATAGAAAACAAATGGAATCTCTAAAACAGATGCAAACAGATTTCCAGGAGATTAAAAACTCCATTGAAAGTCTACACAGCAGAATGAGCCAATGTGAGGACAGAATGTCAGATATAGAAGACAAGATTGTAATTAGTGACCAGGAAAAGAAAAATTGCTTCAAAATTGTAAGGGACCATGAGAAATCAATCCAGCAGCTGCTAGACAATGCAAAGAAGAATAACATA
>NW_004624802.1:7585354-7677104 GCF_000247695.1 Heterocephalus glaber | reverse complement strand
TCACCAATCAAAAGAAATAGACTGGCAGAATGGGTCCAGAAGCAAAATCCAACAATATGCTGAATACAAGAAACACACTTAATTCAAAAGGAAACTCATAGACTGAAAGTTAAAGGGGGAAAACAATACTCTATGCAATGGGAACCTGAAAAAAAACAGGAGTAGCTATCCTCTTTGGAGATCAAGTAGATTTCAAACCAACACTGATAAGAGAGACAAAGGACACTACATCTTTGTAAATGGAACAATTCAACAAGAAGAGATGACAATCATAAATATCTATGCACCAAACACTACTGAGCCCAACTATATAAAACAAATACTAAGGGACATCAAAAGTAATATATGCACTAATACAGTTGTAGTGGGGGACCTCAGTTCCCCACTGTCACAAATAGATAGATCAACTAGCCAAAAAATAAGTAATGAAATACTAGAACTCATTCTAACTCTTGAACAAATGAACTTAACAGATGTTTACAAAGTGTTCTACCCCACAAAATCAGAATACACAGTCTTCTCAGCTGCACATGGGTCGTTCTCCAAAATAGACCACATATGCGCATAGAACATTTTTAAGTGAGTGCAAAGGAATTGAAGTTATCCCCTGTTTATTATTAGTCCATAGTGTGATGAAATTGGAGATCCATAGCAAAAGAAACTGGAAAAATTTCATACTCACATGGAAATTGAACAACACAGTTATGAATAACAAATCCTTCAAGAGGAAATTAAAGAAGATATCAGACAGTTCCTTCAATTAAATGACAATGACAATACAATATATTGAAATCTATGGGACATAATGAAAGCAGTCTTATGAGGGAAATTCATAGCAGTGAATATGCATATTTGAAAACTGAATGAGCCCAATTAAACAACCAGATGTTGAATCTCAAGGTTCTAGCAAAAGAGCAGAACAAACCCAAAGCTCATACAAGGGAGGAAATTATAAAGATCAGAGGAGAAATCAATGCAATGGAGACTAAGAGAAGGATACAAAAAATCAATGAAACCAAGAGTTGGTTCTTCAAAAGAATCAACAAAATTGACAAACCCTTAGTCAACCTTATCAGAAAAAGGAAAGAAAAGGCCCAAATCCATGCAGTTAGGAATGAAAAGGGTGAAATTACAACAGACACAGCAGAAATCCAGAGGGTCATCAATACCTACTTCCAGAACCTATATGCTAATAAGATGGACAACACAGAAGAAATGGACAGATTCCTAGATATCTATGAATAACAAAAGTTGAACGATAAAGAGCTAATAATTCTTAACAACCCAATATCTACCAATGAAATTGAAAGCTTAATTAAAAACTTACCACCTAAGAAAAGCCTGGGTCCTGATGGCTTCACTGCTGAATTCTACAAGACATTTAGTAGGAACTACTGCCACTACTTTTTAAAACTCTTCAATGAAATTGAAAGGGAAGCAATGCTCCCAAAATCATTCCTGGAAGCAAGCATCACCTTGATCCCAAAAGCAGAGAAAGACACAACCAAAAAAGAGAACTATAGTCCAATCTCACCAAAGAACATAGATGCAAAAATCCTTAATAAGATACTGGCAAATAGAATGCAGAAGATCATCAAGAAGATCATACACCCTGATCAAGTGGGATTCATCCCAGGGATGCAGGGATGGTACAACATACGCAAATCAATCAATGTAATACACTATATCAATAGACCCAAGGACAAAAACCATATGATTATCTCTATAGATGCAGAAAAAGCATTTGACAAAATCAACATGCTTTTATGATAAAAAAAAAACCTACAAAAAATTGGAATAGATGGTCTCCACCACAAACTGATAAAAGCCATCTATGAAAAACCAATAGCCAATATCATATTAAATGTTAAAAAACTGAAATCCTTCACACTAAAATCAGGAATAAGACAAGCATGTCCACTATCACCACTCTTGTTCAATATAGATTGGGAAACATTAGCCATGGCAATTAGACAAGAGAAAGAAATAAAATAAATAAAGATAGGAAACGAAGAAGTCAAATTGTCATTATTTGCAGATGACATGATACTCTATATAGAAGACTCTAAGAATTCCACCAAAAATCTTCTAGATTTAATAACCAAATTCAGTAAAGTAGCTGGACTCAAGGTCAACACACAAAAATCAATAGCTTTCCTCTACACGAACAACAGACTCACTCAGAGAGAAATAGGACAAATAATTCTTTTCACAATAGCATCTAAGAAACTGAAATACCTAGGAATCCACCTAACAAAAGAAATCAAAGACCTTGTCTCTGAAAACTATAGCAATCTGAAAAGTGCAATTGAAGAGGCTATCAGAAAATGGAAAGACATTCTCTGCTCCTGAGTAGGAAGGATCAATATAGTGAAAATGGCCATACTTCCAAAACTGCTATATAGATTCAGTGAAATTCCAATTGAGATTCCAGCAGCATACTTCACGGACCTTGAGAAAACAATCCAAAAATTCATTTGGTACAAGAAGAGACCCTGAATAGCAAAAGCAATTCTAGGTAACAGAGACATGGCGGGGGTATCACAATCCCCAACTTGAAACTATACTACAAAGCTACTGTGATAAAACAGCACGGTACTGGCACAGAAACAGACCTGAGGACCAGTGGAACAGATTAGAAGATGGAGAAACAATTCCAGACACACTCAGCCATCTCATCTTCCATAAAGGAGTCAAACTCCCTCACTGGAGGAAAGATAGCCTCTTTAATAAATGATGCTGGAAAAATTGGATGTCAACTTGCCAATGATTAAAACTAGATCTATATCTCTTGCAGTGCACTAAACTAAAATCAAAATGGATTAAACATCTCAATATTAAAATAGAAATGCTGAACCAGCTGGAACAGTTGTTAGGTAGAATGCTTGAACACATTGGTGTAGGAAAAGATTTTATGAACAAAACTTTAGTTGCCAGTGAACTAGAACAAACAATCAGCAAGTGGAATCTCTTCTTACTAAAAAGCTTTTGCACAGCAAGAGAAACCATCAGCAGTGTGAAGAGACAACCCACAATGTGGGAAAATATCTTTACCTGCTCTTCCTCAGACAAAGGTCTACTATCATGAATCCATAAATAACTTAAAAATACCAGACCTCCCAAATTTAAAGACCCAATCCAAAAATGGGCATCTGAAATGAACAGACATTTCTCAAAGAAGTAGAAATAGCAAATAAATGCATGAAAAAATGTTCAACATCAGTGATCATTCAAGAGATGCAAATGAAAACAACTGTGTGGAAGCAGTTGTGAAATGAGATTCCACCTCACTCCAGAAAGAATAGCTGCTATCATGAAATCAACCAATAACAAATGCTGGTCGGGCTCTGGGGAAAGAGGATCCGTGCTCCACTGCTGGTGGGAGTGTAGACTGGTACAACCACTGTGGAAATCAGCATGGAGATACCTCAAAGAACAAGGACTGGAAGTCCCATTTGATCCTGCTCTTCCTCTGTTATGTATCTTCCTGAAAGATTTAAAAGAATCATACCACAATGATATATGTCCAACCATGTTCATAGCAGCACAATTTGTTATAGCTAAAACTTGGAAACAGCCCAAATGCCCATCAACTGGATACTGGATAAAGAAAATATGTTTTTTATATAAAATGGGGTACTACTCAGCCATAAAAAATGAGAAATTAGAGAACTTTATAGCTAAATGGATGCACATTGAGGCGATACTCTTAGGTGAAATAAATAGGACATACATTTATAAATTCTGAATATTTTCTCTAGTGTGAGAAGCTGAAAGTATAAATAAGGACTGAAAGTTATAATAGATAATGTGAAATAGGAAGAAAAGGGGCAAAGGGGAAGGGGAAGTTGGAGGGGTATGGGAAAGGAAAGAAGGGAATGGAATTAATATGAGAAAATGGAAAAATGGAAACAAAGTCTTTGTAAATAGGGAAGGGTGGAGGGGGTGAAGGGAGGGCTAGGAATGGGGAAAAAATAAGAACCAATATTCATCATGTAAAGGTACAAGTTCCCAACGAGAAATGTAAATGTGTTGTATACCTAAAATGTACCAATAAAAGAATTTTTAAAACAAAAGAAAAAGAAATCAGCCAATAACAAATGCTGGATAGGGTGTGGGGAGAAAGGAACCCTTCTCCATTGCTCGTGGGAGCAAAGACTGGTGCAACCACTGTGGAAATCAGTATGGAGACATCTCAAAGATCTAGGCTTAGAGGACCCATTTGATCCAGCTATCCCCCAGCTGGGTATCTTCCCAAAAGAATTAAAAGAATCATACAACAGCAATATATGTGCCCCCTATGTTTGTAGCAGCACAGTTTGCAATTGCTAAAGCTTGGAAACAACCCAAGTGCCCATCAACTGGAAAATAGATAAAGAAGATGGGGTTTTTTTATAAAATGGAGTACTACTCAGCCATAAAAAATGAGAAACGAGACATTTTATGGCTAAATGAATGCATATTGAGGCCATAGTCTTAAGTGAAATAAATAATACACATGTGCAAATCCCAAACATTTTCTCTGGTGTGAGAAACTGAAAGTGTAAATAAGGATTAAAATGAATAATTAATAATGTGTAATAGGAAGAAAAGGTCCAAAGGGGTAAGGGAAGCACGAGGGGTAGGGGAAAGGAAAGACAGGAAAGGAAAAATTATGAGAAAAGGAAAAACCAGAAACAAAGTCTTTTTAAATAGGGAAGGGTGTAGGGGATGAAGGGAAGACAGTATATGGGGAAAAAATAAGAACCAAGATATATCATGTAAAGGTACAAACACCCAATGATAAATGTAAATGTATTGTATACCTAAAATGTACCAATAAAAGAATCTAAGGAAAAAATGTATTAAAGGTTTAAAATTTTTATTTCAATGTAATACAAGTAGATACTAATAAAGAAAATATTTTTAAAAGTCTTCTATGAAAAAAGAAAGCAAAAATTTTTAACCAGTTAATTAAAGAATGACATTGGTAACATACTGTGTACCACAATCTTAAAAGAATGGCAAAAATCTTAGAGTAGAGGTCATAGCCAAAAAGACTCTAACAAAAAAACCCCAGATAATATCTCAAAACTTTCTTTTCAGTGAAGTAAGAGAACCTAGCAGTATAAATAAAACAAATTAGCATACACATTGAATTTTTTTTTAAACCATGGAATATATAATTTGGGGGGTTATTGGAACTTCTTTCCACTTTCTATTCCTTTATCACTAAAAATATGTTTAAGTTTTCCTTATTTTTAGGCTGAAAGTAGACATTCATATTAGTCTTAGTCTAAAAATATGGATACAATATTTTTTTGTAAATTAAAGGATTAAAAGCAATACAAAAGCTGTGAGAATCAATACAAAAATTGTGTTCCTTGATACACATCAGTAAAAGTGGACTGGAATGTCAAGCTAAAAGACAAAAATTGACAAACTGAATGATAATAATTTGGAGTGTTCCAGAACTCTTTCTTTCTGTCTGTACTCACTGTTGTGTTATGATGTCATTTGGGTACATGGCTTGAAATTCCATCTAAATGATGAAGTTTAGATTTGTCATTCCAACCTAGAGCTTCCTCCCAGAGTTCTAGATTTTCTACAGGATTCTCCGCTCACAAACATAATACTGAATTATATGATTATTGTAATAAGAAAGAATTCATGGAATTTTAATCTTAGGATGGCAAGTCAAAGTTTCCATAAGTTGCATTTGTAGTGAACTATGAAGAATGAAGACAGATGAAAAATTGAAGTAAGGCTGGTAGCAGAATGCTTTAAAGGAAAAGAGAACTGAGTCACAGTAAAGGCTTTGAGACAGAAAAGAGTCTAGGACACTTGAGGACACTTGTGGCCATACCTGAGAACACCCAGCCAAAGACTACAAGTTAGTTCCTATGGATGAGTACAGGGAAGATCCTCTGGAGTTTTGTTAAAAAGTTTGATCTTTATCATCTTTATTATGAGAAATCTTTAGAAGATATTAAGCAAGGCTACTAAGTGAATTTTCATTTGGAAAATCTTAAGAAAGTAAAATGAATCTTACTCATTTACATCATCGAGCAAGACACACGGTATATTGTACTGGTGGAACAATTTCCTATAACTGTGTGTGAGATTTTTCAGAGCTACATAAGGTGTTACTAATCAACCTATTTAGAATCTTACTATTTTCTAATACTGAAATGCAGCATTTTCATCAAAAATGTAAAATTGTACTACTTCATGTAAACACCCTATTTTTTATACTATTTTAGATATATTGTAAGTTTTCAATTGATGTACCTTTCAGGAATCATGATTTATCCATTTAATATAAACTTAAAAAGGTAGAGTGGATTTACAAGGGACTATGAATATCTATTAAATGTTTAAAAGTCCATGGTTCATGTAATATGCTCAAGGTAAAACTTCAAGACTGTTTTTGACTCAGTTTCATTTCATCACAGTGGGTTACTAATTGAAATCAAAAGGAAACATATTTTTGCACATTGTTGGCAAACCAAATCTGCTGAGGTTTTCTATAAGTCTGGTTTGCTGTTGTCTGATATTTAATTAAACAGTGCACAAATAAAATGTCCTGTTTAATTTTCATTCTGCAGTTCAATACTGTAAACTATTCACAGCATAATTAAAAGTCCTGAAATCTCTTAGGAATGATATTACCAGCAAG
Source organism: Heterocephalus glaber (assembly GCF_000247695.1). Next base: position 7,670,446 of record NW_004624802.1, on the reverse strand, counting down.
CACCCAACCTATGAAATACAGAAGCCTGACTGTTACTCAGCTAAGTTGTGTGTGTATTAATAAAGCCACAAACATGTTCTTTGCTTAATCTGACTGAGCTGAGAAAACCCCCACTGGCATCCAAGCTACCTGCTTTAAAACCTCTTTAAACATCTGAGCTTTGGGACACCTTCATTAAAATTAATATAGGAATTGTGTTATATTTTATTGAATTTCATTGAATTTTCTCTGTGAAACAACTTATTCTTGGATAATATAAATTCACTCCAATGTCAGCAAGTATAATTATTGTGAAGTTTCAGGTTTATTGTTTATTTTGAATGTTAAGAATAAAAATAAATATAATTCAAAGTTTTTAAAAGAAAAAATTATTTAAGAAAAATACTTTTTTATATGCAGGTTTAAAAATAACATCTATTTATTATTTCAGTAATTATTATTTAATAAATCAACAATCCTAGCATTTAACTGAAATAACTGTGTATCTTTGACTTAGTTATTTCAGTCACGTGGAATGAATCTGATTATTGAATGGTAAACACATCCACCATTTGCTTCACAGGCCACAAAGAAGAGTGGACAAATGTAAAATAAATAATGCATTACCATAGCAATCACACAATTACTCTAGGTACCCTGGCTTTTCTCCCTGAAAACCAAATGTTTTCAGAAAGCTAGCCTACTTGATATTCTGATGGAATGCATTAAAATGTTTTATGCTTTGGATCAAATCTAGTTTTCATGAATGATGTTCTTTCATCTCAAGTACATGATCATTTTGTTAATAAATAGAAAACTGGAAAGTTTGGTCTTATTGCTTTATTTTCCAAAAGATTGCATTTTCCTTGATTGTCAAATCCAAACTGATCTCACAGTTGAAAAATTATCACTTGAATACCACACATTTATCTAGTATTAGGGTAGATGTTGTGTCCAGATTGTTAGTGGCTGTGAATGAAGGAGAGGGAGTTGTGCAGTATTTCAGAGATTTTTTTTTGCAGTAAATGACAAGGAAGATCCAGAGCTATTGATTCTAATGCTGACTTGCAAGTTGCATATTTAAAGAAATTCAATATCATAATTGATTTAGGTTAAACAACTGAGTATGCATAGTGGACTATCATAATAATTGTCACATTCATAGAACTTGAAGGCTAAAATAAGTATATAGAGATTTCTCAGAATTCTGTTTAGGAACAATATATTAAGATAGATGGAAAAATTTCAGGGGAAATGCTCTGTAAATATTCTCTGTTAACTCATCTTTGTGGTAAGGTTTTAGAGAAATGCTTTCCCTCAAACCTCCCTGTGATTTTATTTTTATGTTGACTTCAGTGGAAATAAAAATTGTGTTCTGAAATTAGTATCCCTTCCATTAGATTAGTTACAGTAACTCTCTTTTTCTCTGGGCTAGATTAGAGGCCAAGATGAAGCCCAAACTGTATACAAAGGCTGTAATAGTTAAGCTTGATTTTGTCAATGAGATTGTGTCAGTGTGAGCTGCCTAGAGATTTGGTGGAGCACACTTCTTTGTGTTTCTGGATGGGTCATGGAGGCATGACCTTGGGTATTATATCTGGATGCCTTCCTCATGAGTGCTATTTCCCTGCTGTTTCTCTGCCATCTTGAAGCAAACATCTTCACCGCCATGCCCCTCTGGCCTGATGTTTCTGCCTTGGAGTCAGACAACTATGGGTTGAATCTTCTGAAACTGTGAGTCAAATGAATCTTTTCTTTAAATTGTGGGTGTTGGGTATTGTGTTCAGCAACAGAAAACCAATACAGAAAGCTATTTTATTAAACATATGTTTGGTTGTTGTTAATGTTTAGATATTTTAGAAAGTCATCACCCTTATAAAATTTGGGTTATAATACAATCAGCTTAGCATTTACCATCTTATCTAACATGCATCATACATGCAGATTAGCATCCCTGGAAGGTTTCTGAATACGTGGCCCCTAGATTAGATGGTTTTATTTTTCTCAGTCTACATTTTATTTATTTAAAAATGCTGTAGTATTGATACTTGTCCAAGTGGTTTCCCTCACTAAACAAGGCACAGATGCTCATTCAAGTTTTTGTATGAGCTTTTGAGTTTTGTATTTTTATTACTACAAAGTATGTGACTGCATAGATTTATGTTATAAACTTTAGTATGTGAAGTTATCAGTCCACTTGATTTACTATCTAAAGTGAGATTATTGTGTTGTACGTTATTATAGCAGTATATTTTCCTGCCAAATAGATTTCTAAAGTGGTTGAATCATTGTGCATGACAATTGTATGAAAGTTCAGATTGTCCTATATTTTCACCAATTATTTGTTTTCTCATTATGAATTTTAAGTGTTCTTCATATACTGTGTTGAAAAAGCACCTTTAACATATATATGATAGTGGAGACATTTTTCTCCCAAATTGTGGCTTATCTCTTAATTTCTTTAATAAGATTTCATTAAGAACAAAAGTTTTCCATATTAATAGTGTCATTTATCAATTTTAAATGAAGTGACATCTTAACAATATTGAGTCTTCCATATAATGAACACTATATCTCACTCCTTTAGTTTACGTATTTCTTGATATCTTTTTTCAGCATCTTGTTCTTTTTTTATAATATGGGTGCTACAAATATTTCATTAATAGCACTCCTAACTGTTTAACTTTTGGGTACCATTACAAATGGGAATGTTTTGTAATTTCTAATAAAGTTTTTTAAAGTTATTTTTTATTAGAACATGTGTGTAGTAAATGTTTACATTGCTTGCAAGGAGTTGGTACATGTACATAATGCATCTTAATTCCTTTATTCATCCCCTTTCACTTCTCTCCCTCACCTCTTCACTGCAGGGCCTTTGAGCACTAAGCTTTATTAGCATTGAACTAAATTCCCAGTACTTCTTATTTTCTGTCTTAAGACATGGTCTGGATAAGTTACTAACTTGCCTAGGTTATGCTAGAACTTGTAATCCTTCTGCCTCAGCCTCCCAGAGTTCTAGGAATGTAGACATGGGCCACCATGCTTGGCTCAATTCAAATTGTTAGTTTTGAGTATTGGTTTTTATTCATTATTTCTAAAAAGTAGTTAAGTTGTCATTATTTACAGATGACATGATACTCTATGTAGAAGACCCCAAGAACTCCACCAAAAATCTTCCAGAATTAATAACCAAATTCACTAAAGTAGCTGGATACAAGGTCAACTCACAAAAATCAATAGCTTTCCTGTACACAAACAATAGACTCACTGAGAGAGGAACTGGAGAAACAACTCCATTCACAATAGCATCCAAAACAATGAAATACCTAGTAATCAATCTAACGAAAGAGATCAAAGACCTCTACTCTGAAAACTACAGCACTCTGAAAAAAGAGATTGAAGAGTATATCAAAAATATTCTGTAGAATTTTTGAGATGTTTGACATAGGTTTGAAACATTTCTACTTTTCTAATATAACAATGTTATGCTATAAACCTCTCTAATCACTGTATATCATTTTATCATATCCCATAAATGATGATTTATATCCCATTTTCATTATGTCCCATGAATGAATGATGTATTTTATTTTCACTTTGATCCAAGGCATCTCCTTATTTACCTTGAAAAGTTACTTTTGAATTATGTGTTATTTAGAGAGATGATTAATTTACAGATGTTTGGAATTTTTTTTCAGCTATATGTACATTTGGATTTCTATCTTAATTCTCTTATGGTCATAGGACTTAAATTTGTGTTTTTTATGTCATATCAGATATATTAAGTTTTAAATTATGGCTTAGAGCATGGCCAATGTTGGTGCAGGTTTCATGTACACTTTAGAAGAATTTGTATTCTTCTGTAGTTGGTTGGAGGGTCCATAAATGCAAAATCAGTCTAGTTCTTTGATAATCTATATAGTTTTACATTTTCTTCCTACATATTATATCTTTTACTTAGACATACATGTTGAGATCTCCAACTATAATTATGAAGTACGAGATATTTTTCTTTTATGTCCATTAGACTTTGATGCTTGAATTTTGAAGCTCTATGGTTAGATGCACACATACTAAGCATTTTTATGTGCTCTAGAGTAATTGATATATCTGTCATTATGGAATGTTTCTCTGTTTCTATGATGATATTTCCTATTTTAAAGTCTACTTTGTCTGAAATTAATTTATGTAATCCAGAATCCTCTTGGTTATTATATGTGTGGCATAACTTTATCTATGGTTATGTTGTAAGAGATCTACATTTTACATGTAAAATAAGTTTATTATAAATCACATATAGTGCATTTTAAAATTGAATTTCACAACTTCTGCCTTTTAAACCATTTAAATTTAAAATTGTTATTGATAATTTTGCACTATAACTTAGTATCTTCTTTACTGTTTTATGTTTGTTCAGTTTTTTTTCTTCTTTTCTCTTGTTCTGCCCGTTGTCATTTTAATGGGGCTAATTTTATGAATAATTTTAATCTTCACCATTGGCTTTTTCTGAGAATATTCTTTAAATTTTTGGTAGTTTTGTTAGCATTTATAATATTTATTTTACATGCATCTGAGTCTATCTTTCTATAGTCTTCACCTACAGTTTATCTCACAACATATTTTGAATTTCTCCTTCCTCTTCTTTGCACTATCATTGTGATAGTTTATATTTAATCTTTTTATATGCTATAATTGTACTATATATTATTAGTATTTTGATTTGATAGTGATCTTTGAACAACACTTTGAATTTTATCTTTTTTTTTTTCCACTCCCATTCCTCTTTTGTTCTTGTGTAGTTTGAGACTTCTGACTGATGTCAGCCCTGTTCTGGATGAGTTTCTTCTCCTCTATCCACCTCAGTACATCAGAGTCTCTGGGTTGTGGTCCAGTTTTCATAGTTTCCAGTAATTCGGCTGTAATTCACAGCCTTGTTGCTATGGACATACTATGGTTTTCCCTCCAGCATTTTTCAAGACCTTCTTTGCATTTTTTTAATAGTAGTTCGAATTTGATAACTTTACTTGTGTTCTCTGGGCATTGATGCTTGAGTTTTTCCTTTTCTTTTTTTTTCCTTTTTTGATCTGTGTTTTGATTTTTGTCATTAATTTTGCCAAATTATGAGTCATTATGTCTTCACGCACTGATTGTGATCTATGTTTTTCTCATTGCCATTCAAATTCCAGCTTCATGGGTGTTAGTGTTTGATATTATTCCCAAGTTTGAATGACCTATCTTTTTCTAAAATCTTTTTGTCTCTGAGTTTTATAATTACTATTGACCTGTTCTCAGATTCTTTGTATCTTACTCAGTTGTATTGAGTCTATTGACAGCTGGTTGGGACATTACTCGGATCTTTATTGTATTCTTGATTTCTTGCATTTTCCTTTGATTCTATACATTTACTGAAATTTGCTGATATTTCATGTTTTGTACCTTTACTCTTGGAAACAGAAATATACCAATAATTGTTATTTTTAATTGTATGTTTTTAAATACTAAAATCTGTGCCATATTTCACACATTCTCTGATTCTGATAAATACTTCATGTAGTTAGAGTGTTTTTCTTAGCTTCCCCTTTTATATGATTTGTATCATGGCGATGTTGCTGTTGAAAACTGAATAATTGGTATATGGCAAAGAAAAAAGTATGATTTAAAATTTGAAGCTGGGCATGGTGGCACACACCCCTCATCCCATCATTCAGGAGGATCCCTGTGGATTTGAGGGCAGCCTTGGCTACCTAGTCAGTTCAAGTCCAGCCAGAAATACAAAACAAGACTCTATCTTAAACGCTCAATCCCTTCCCCACACAAAGTTTTGAAATGATCGGACCTTATTTTTTGGTACTGAGGATTGAATCTAGGGCCTTTTCATGGGGATACATCCCCAGATCCTTTCCATTTATTTATTTATTTTTAAAATTTTGAGACAGAGTCTCAGTGAGTTACTAATACCCAGGCTGGGCTCAAACTTGTGATAATCCTGGTTCAGCCACCCAGAATCCTGGGATTACAGATGAATGCCATCACATCAGGCCCATATATTTCTTTGGTTTGGGTTTTAGTATGGGCATGTATGTTAATATACTGTGCATATTGGTTGGCATCAATACTTGTTGGTGCTATGTGTGCTCTTCATGCGTGAAAGGTTTTACTTTGTCTTAGTAGCAGAATAGATGTAGGCAGGTTTGCCAGAAGTGTATCTCAACTTTTGCTAATACTCAGTGTTCAGTAATTTCTTTACATTGTATTCTAGAGTACTTTTTTTCTGCTACTTTATTACTCTCTTAATTTTACCAGATGTCCATTAAGTGAAAAGGAATAAGATACAAGTACATTCTCTTTCTCTGGGTAAAGGTCTCCTTAGACACTGAATTCCTGGATCCCAGGCATGTGCTCTCCACATTGCTGTTTCTCTGCTGCCTCAATGCTGAGCCTACTGTGTATACCCACTCTTCTTCCCACTAAAGTATCCTCCAGGTTTGGTCCCAAAACTATAATTTTTCTTATTCTTCTAGAAAACTAAGAATTTTTCCTTTATTAGGGAAATGGATAATATGGGTTTCAGGGCAATTTTGATAGTTCATGCTTTTTCTGTCTTTCCACACTTCCAAAAAGTTTTTCATAAAATTTTCCCCAATCTTCCCTGTGAGAGCTTGGTCAGATTTATGGAGAGAAAAGGGCTTTAAGTGGTTGCAATGCCATCTAAGTCTTTGACCTCAAAGAGCTTTGCAATCACTAGCTCTCACTTGTCTTTTAGAAAATTATTAGAATTTATTTTTGGTGTATCATATCATCTTATATAGCATCTGGTGGCATCTTCCTCAGGTGGAAAAATGCTCTGGTTCTGATTTTCCCTGCATGCGATGCTCTTTCCCCAGACTTTGGTTATCTTGCTGAACTGTGACTCCATTGATCTGATGGACTCAAGAAAATTTGTAATTTGCTCAACTTTTTATGTGCGTATAAAGCTATGTCATTTCTGGCTTTGGTCTCCAAAATGAAACTAAGAGAGTCTTATGGTTTTTTTTTTCCTTTACTCGTTTTATACTCATATTTTGGATCTGCATCAGACACTCTGCTGAGTAATTGATGAGCATAGCAAGTAATGCTGAAATTTCCTCCTAGATACTACCTGAATTTTTAAAATTCATTCTGTCATCAACCAATGACAAATAAACATTTATTATAGACAAGATTGCATTACAAAGTAATAATAACGATACGTCAAAATATTCCTTAAACAAATCACAAACTAAATTTTCTGTGTGAATTTTATTTATCGATGTAGTACTACTATAGTACTACTTTTAGTAGTTAATTTAAACCAATATCATCTTACTAAATTATTTATTTTAAAACCAGATATCTATAAATTTTTGTTCATACTTTCAGCTTCTCCTTAAAATACTACTTAGTAGTCTGGTTAGTGATGGGAAACAATGTTACTGCAACCAGTTGCCTCCCGGCTTGTTTTGATGTGACAAAGACTGAAGGAATAGGACAAAACCAGAAATAAGTGAGAAAAGCCTCAGGAGATGAGGAGGGCAAGAGGATGCTGAGGCAGTGACTGAATCTGAAGACTTGCATACAGCTATTTGGACAGAAGACATGAAATGCAGGTGCTGTGGCATTGTTGCTGCTTTGCCAGGCTTTCTTTACTTTCCCAGCAGATTTCATTAGTTCTTTGTCTTTTGTAGTTCTAATTGCTGAAGGATTATCTTACCTTGATATTATTTTATTTAGTTTTGCTCAGATCTTTTCCCTTTGTCCCTTTATTTCCTGGTCTCACTACTAATGTATAGTAAACTTTCTGGCTCTCCAAGTATAAGTCAGGTGAGGTATAGTTGAGACACTATGTTAAGTAAGCTAAATAATGTGCCTCCTCCCTCAAATGCCTCAATTACTAATCCCTGGAACCTGCAAATATTATCTTATTTGAGCAAATAGCCTTTGCCAATATGATTGAGTTAAATGTATTAAAAAGCATAGATCATCCTCCATGGTCTGGATATGGCCTAAATGCAGTTATATGTCCTTACAAGAGGAAGTCAAAAGAATATTTGCCACAGATAGAATATACAAAAGCAATGTGACTTCACTTCGTGAGATAATGAAATGGTGGAGATACCAGGCAAGGAATGCCAGCCACCACAAAAAGCTGTGGTGGTAGGCAAAGAAGACGTTTTCTCCTAGAGACTCCAGAGTAAATGTGGCCTTGCCAACATGTTGATTTTAGCCAAGGAAAGGTTTAAGACTTCTGGCCTCAAGAAATATGAAAGAGGGGCCAGGAATTTAGCTTAGTGGTTCCGCCGCCTGCCTTGCAAGAGCAAGGTCCTGAGTTCAATCCCCAGTACCAAAAAAAAAAAACTATGAAAGAATAAATTCATATTGTTGTAAACCATAGTTTGTGGTAATCTGTTACAGTAGCCACAGGAAAACATGCACTCAGAAAATAATACACTTGTGAATTGTAGGTCTAGTTTTTACTGATTTGCTTATGTCCTGGGTGCTTAAATAAAACATGTTTTATTCTTATTTCAATCTCTCTCTCTCTCTTTCTCTCTCTCTCTCTCTCTCATATATACATGTACACACAAACATATACTACATAAGGGACTTATTTTCTTTCATATATATATCTGATAATTTTTTCCAAATAATCAAAACCTGATTGCAGATTAAAAATAATCTAAGTACATATATTTATGTCATATATTTATTGTCATATGTCTATGACAATGTAATACCACGTTCTTTTTGGTTGCTCAGAATAAGCTACAGCTACTCAGAAGTTTAAAACAAAATGTGTATAAGTTAATGGATAATATATTCATATAAAATGCATTTATAATGCATTTCAGTAATTAGTAGAGTGTGTTCTAAATTAATGTATTTGTTTCCTCAGATTTAATATGTGGAATCAGGAAGCATCTCCAGAAGGAGTCATGAAGACTCTAATGGTATACATGTTAATAATGACTTTTTGGACTTGTAAGAAGATAACATTAAATAGGAAATTGGATTTCACCATAAATTTCAAAATTAGAAATACAGACTTAAGTAATAATTCACATATGAGGGTATTTAAGCTATTGGGTGTTCTTATCTTGTCTCTGCTACTCCATTTTAAAAACATATTCATATGCCTTTCATTTCTAGTCTGTCTGTTCCAATATATTCCATTCCCCTGCAGGGTTTCTTAAAATACAGATCTGCTCTCTTGACTCATTAAATCCTCTGATGATTTCTAATAGATTAAATAAATATTTTTCATCTCCATTTTCAGTATGGATACAATGATTTTCCAGGCTCATTTTATACCATAATCTCTCAGTGATCCCTTGATTCCTATAACTTTGAACTATTATCCATGATTACCAAAATATTCTGTGTGCTATCATATCTATCTACATCTTATATAAATAGCTTTTATTTGTTTTGCTCTTTTTAATCTTGAGTTTCAGGTAGACTTTGTTTTGTGTACTGGATTCAACATTGAATATATTTCAGAATAGGAAATTCTTATTGCTAATTTCTTAATGAACATTATATTCTCCATTAAAATTACTTCAGAAAATTTCCAATTGTATATTTACATACACTCAACCACAGATATCACCACAAAGAATGATTTTTTAGAATTTTCAAGTTTACACATTGCACAGTCCATGTTTCCCATTAGTATGGTACTGCATCTTGTATTTAAATGATAATTTCATGTAAACGATGATAGCATAATAATTTAAAAGACAAAGAAGTAGAATTGAAATTACTTCAATTTTTTATTGTTACCGCTTTTTATTTTGATTTTATATTTCATTAATGTTTTAGATGTTGCATCTATTTATCTTTTTTTATTACTACACATTTGTGAAACATAATGAATATATATTCTTTTCAGGGAATTGGTATATATATATATCACATTTAAATTCTTATTATTTTGCTGTCTCCTGCCCTCCCTTTTTTCTCCCTCAATCCTTGGATCTCCTTCCCAACTGTAAAAAGTCTACCTCTCTGTTTTATGTTATATTTTATTTTTTGAACTATTCATACTTTGAGTTTCTCATATAAGAAAACCATGTAATATTTAAGCTTTTGTGTTTGGTTTATCTCATTAAGCATTATTGTCTCAAGTAACATCCATTTTTTCTACAAATGAATCAAATTTATCTTTCTTTATGTCTGTGTTATCTTTATCTATATCTATACATACATATATATCTATATGTCACATTTCCTTTCTTCATTCTTTTGTTGATGGAGATATAGGCCACTTCCAAAATTTAGCTGTTATGAGTTGTGCTCTATAAACATGGGTATATGTGCACTACTGTAATAAGATGTGTTTATCTCTTTTGGGAAGTTTCCTAGAAGGGGAATAGTTGGGTCTAATGGAATTTCTAATTTTGGTTTTTTGATGAATCTCCACTTGATTTCCATAGATGTGAAGAATTTGATTTGATTTGATTTGAATTGCATTTAATCTATAGATCAGTTTTGATAATATGACCATTTTGATGGTATTAGTTTGCTTATACAGGAACAGGGGATGTTTTTCCATTTTCTTATGTCCTCTTTGATCTTCTTTATGGAGTACTATAGCTGTTTTTTGTACAGATGTTTCACTTAATTTGTTAAGCTAATACCTAGGGTATTTAATTCTTTGAAGGTATTGTAAATAGTATTGTTTTCTTGATTTCTTTCTCAGTGTTTTCATCATTGGTCTACAGGAACACTATTATTTATTGTGTACTGAATCTGTTTCCTGATACTTTGCTGAATTTTTTCATTAGTTCTAAAAGTCATTTTCTGGAATTTTTTGCATCTTCTATGTACAAGATTATGTCATCTGAGAAAAAGGATTGTTTTTCTTCTTTTCCAGTACATTTCCATTTTGTTTCTTTTATTGCCTGATAGTGCTGACTAAAGTTTTAAACACTATATTCAGCAGGGTGGTGAGACTGAACAATCGTCTCTAGTTCCTGATTTTAGAAGAAACACTCAGTTTCTTTCCATTTGTCATAAATAACCCTTATTAGTTATAGATAATACCTTCCATGCATGTTTTATTCAGGGTTTTTATCATAAATGGATATTTGATTTTGTCAAAAGCTTTTGCTGTATCTATTGAAATGATCAAGTGTTTTATTACATTTATTGATTAATATATGCTGAATGACTTTGCTGTATGATCTTTTTAATGATTTGTTGCATTCTGTTTGCCAGTATCTTGGTGAGGATATTTACATTTATCTGCATTAAAGAGACTACTCTAAATTTCTAAACTTTTTCTTAAGTCCAGTCTGGTTTTTGTATCAGGGTAATGCCAGCCTCTAGGAATAAGTTTGGCAGTACTCCTTTTTTTTCAATTATTTTGATTAGTTTAACGAGTACTGGTATTAGATATTCCCTGAAATTCTTACAGAATTCAGCAGTGAATCCATCAGATCATAGGCTTTTCTCAGTAGGTAGATTTTTTTATTAAAACCTCAATTTTATTGCCTGTTATTACACTGTTTGGAATTTTTACATTTCTTGGTTCAATTTTAGTAATTCATATGCATCTAGACATCTACCTATTTCTTCTAGATTCTCCAATTTAATAGAGTAAAGGTAGCCAAAATAATTAGTCAAAATTCTCTGGATTTTGGTGGTATTCCTTGTTATTTCACCTTTTTAATTTCTACATGCATTGATATGTTTTTCTCTTCTTTTGATAAGTTTAGCTGTGTTTGTCAATTTTGCTTATCCTTTTGAAGAATCACCTCTTCAATGAGTTATTCTTGGTATTTTAGTCTCATCTTCATTAATTTCCACTTTGATATTTATACTTTCCTTTCTTATGCTTATTTGAGATTTAGATTGTTCTTGTTTTTCTAGGTTCTGCAGGTGCATCATTACGTTATTTATTTGGGATTCCTGTTTTGGTGATGTGACCATTCATAGCAATAAACTTTCCTCTTAGAGCTGCTTTCATTGTGTTTCACAAGTTCTGGTGTGTTCTACTGATATTATCATTTAATTCTAGAAAGTGATTTCTTCTTTAATTTTTTTTGGTGACCCATTGATTTCTCAATGTTGTTTAATCTCCATGTCTTTACACAATGGTTTCTCTTGCCATTGATTTCTAGTATCATTGCGTTATGATAATATGCATGGGTTAATTTCAATTCTTTTATATTTAATTAAGCAAGCTTGATGGTCTAGTATGTGGTTCAGTGTGCTTCTAAGAAAATGTGTTTTCTGCTTTTTTTTTTTTTTTTTTCCAGTATGGGCGGTCAAACTCAGGACTTTGTGCTTGCAAGGCAGACGTTGCACCACTAAGCTAAATTCCTTGCCCTTTGTTGTTTTGAATAGAACATTCTATAGATATTTACTAAGTCCATTTCTTCAAAGCTGTGGTTCAAATCTCATATCTCTTTGTTCAATTTTTCTTTAGTTGATCATATATTTGTGAATGTGGATCATTGTGTTCCCCTACTATAATTTTATTGATGTTTATTTTCTATTTTATGTGCAGTAGTATTTGTTTTATAAAATTGGGAGTGCCAGTATTTTGTGCATATATTTGCAATTGTTGTCTCTTTACCAGTATGTGGGAACATTCTATTTGTCTTCTGATCAGTTTGGGCTTAAAGAATAATTTTTCTGAATGTAGGGTAGCAAGTCTTCCTTGCTTTCTGGCTCTTGTTGCATAAAAAAGTTTTGATATTTAATCTATGTATTTCGAAAAATATTATGTGTGTTTCTTGTATGCAGCATACCATTAGGTTTGCTTATTGTATTTATTAATGAATATATGTTGAACCATCCTTGCATTCTTGGAATGAAGCCAACTTGGTTATGCTGTATGATCTTTTTATCTTTTTTTTTTGTGGTACCGGGAATGGAACTCAGGTCCTTGCACTTGCAAGACAAGCTGGGGAACCACTGAGCTAAATCCCTGGCCCCTGTGTGATCTTTTTAATGAGTTGTTGCATTCTATTTGCCAGTATGGGTTTGCTTTTTTGATCATTTCTGCCAATCTGTGTCTCTTGATTGGCTGTTTGAGACTTTTTACATTTAGAGATATTACTGCAAGATATTGACTGATTCCTGTCATTGCATTATTTTTCTGTTGCTTATTCCTTTATTTTTTCCAATTTGATTAACTGCTCACCTTGCTTCCTGTATTCACTCCAGTAGGCCTCTATTGTCTCCATCTAGGACCCTCTTCAGTTATTTTTATAGTCCTGGTTTGGTAGTGAATTTGTTAAAGTTCTCTTTGTCGTGGAAGGCCCTGATATCTCCATCAATTTTGAAAGATAATTTTAAAGGATATATTAAACTGGGTTGAAAGTTGTTTTTTCTTTAGGACTTGTTGAACTTCCAAGTTCTCAGGGCTTTTAAGGTTTGTGTTGAGAAATCTGAAGTAATTCTTATAGGTTTAGCATTATAGTTGATTTATTGTTTTTCTCAAACAGCTTTTAAAATTTTGTCATTTTATTGGACTTCTGGGATTTTGACTATGATATATCATGGAGAAATTCTATTCTCCTCATGATTATTTGAATTTCTATATATCTTGTCTACCTTTATGTTGAATTCTTTTCCCATACTTGCATACATTTTTGCTATGATTTTTATAAGCAGTATTTAAAATCACGCTAGATTTTAATTTTTCTCTGATTTCAATTAATCTTATGCTAGTCTACTTTGTGTCAACTTTCTGCTATTGGATCAAATTCCCATGGTATCTTACATTTTAAAAATATAGACCTTTGAATATATGGCCATATAAATCAGTTCTATCTCCTAGTTCTGACACTCTGTCCTCACCTTGGTCACTTCTGGCACCCTTACTTTCAGTAGCATTGTGTTTCTCCTGGATTTCTGTTGGGTAATTTTTCATAGATTCTATTTCTTTGCTAAACTGGTCATTCATGTTTTATATTGTATGGGTTAATTAAACTAGCTTATTTGTGTCTTCTTTTATCTAAGTGATTATTCTATTTATAAGGCCTTTATTTGTTTGTTGATATCATCTCTGAGATTTCCAAACATCTTACTGATCTGTTCCTTAATTTCTTCTTTTATTGCTTCATTCAATTCTTATTTTTTTCTTTCTACAGATGCCCATTCAAGTACCTTGGCAGGGTTAGTAGTTTTTGGAAGTATTTTGTTTTCTTATATTTCTATTTTTTTAATTTTTTTGTGCCAAGGATTGAAGATGCTTGAGAGTGGAAAGACTTTCTGGTATGGAGATCTCTTTAACTAGTGTCTTCAGTGTCTTTGGTTGTGGTTTGATATTTATCTACCTCCTCAATCGCTCAGTTTAATATAACTGAACCCTGTTGCACTTTTGAGTTTGAGTACCACTTACACGGGTCACAGGTCATCAGAAACTGCAGCAGAGTCACATTGTCCTCCAGAGTGAAAAAGGTGGATCCCGGAGATGGAAAATGTTTTACAATGGGAGTCTTGGTGTGTTGGCCAGAATAGTTTTGATCACTTGGGCTAAAGAAATCTTCCTGCCTCAGACTCCTGATTAGCTGTGATTTCAGCCCTGTACAACAAATTCAATTTTGATTTTTTAATTCAGAAATGTACAGTCAATTGGATATTTACTTTTGCAAATATATTATTTGTGGTTGAGATGCTTTTATTTGCATACCTGCTCTTCATGTAAAAAAACATATTGAAACAAATTAATGCAAATATTCTGAGATGAACTGTGAATGCAGATTTGCCAGTTTGGTTGCAAAATTTACTGAAAACAAGTATATGCAGAACAATTTTATGAATGCCACTGACAAATTTATAACATGAAGGCTTCAAAGTATAAATGTAATGTTGGTTTTTACACTGATATTTCTATATGTGGGTATACGCTTTTGTTATTCAAAAATATGTTTCTATGTAATTAAAATTACTAATATATAATTTTTCTTTTTTGGAATTATATATTTTGTGTCCTATGTTTTATATCACTTTACTATCGTGATTATATTTTTTTAAGTTTAATAAAATAAGTTTTACTTTGGTAGTTTTGTTTTCACCACCTTTGTTTCATAAAATTAGTATTTGAAACAATTTTACATTTAGAGGAATGTTTATATAGCTTAAGTACTATTTTTAGGTACCAAAATTTGGATTCCTGGCCAACACATCCTAATGTACAGGATTTCATTATTACTACAATTTTTAAATTTTATTCTCAGTGTAGGTATTTAATTTCTCCATCTCTCTTCTAATCAAAAATACTTTCCAAATGTATTTCATACTGTTTCATCATTTACTTCTGTTTATTTCATTAGATTTATTGGTACATTTTAGGTATACAATATGATGACATTCATCATTGAGAATTTGTACCTGGACATGATATATCTTGGTTCTTATTTTTTCCCCATTCCCCTACCTTCCCTTCAACCCCCTCCACCTCTCCCTATTTACAAAGACTTTGTTTCCATTTTTTCCTTTTGTCATATTTCCTCATTTACTTCTTTGAAACACTGCAATAGAACTCATGTCTATAGCTATATGACATAATTGTCTTATTTGTATATGAGATGTTATCTAAATTACCTACCTCATGAACAACACATTCTAAATAATAAAGTGTTGCTTTTTTTCCCCCAAAAAGAAACAACATTTTCCAGATTAAACAAAACTAAATACAACAAAATATGCCTTACATTTTTAAAGTATGATTGGTCTATTTTACATATGCAATCTTGACAAAGATCAGTACTTGCAGTAAATAAATATAATTTTAAACTATTCGTTCATAAAAAAAAATCTTTTTCTAACAACCGAACTGGAAGCTGTAGAGAAAATGTCCATTCATGGAAAAGGGAAAGTAATAGGACATAAAGGCAGACAGAGGATGTCTGGATAGTAAATTCAGGGCACATAAAATTTGTAGTAAACAGTCTGTACTTGGATCTAATATTTGTAACTTGAAAGTTTTTAAAGGGCATTTTAAGGAGGGTATAAATAAGACAAAAGCAAGAAAGAGAAAGCTGAGCATAAAATCTGTTATGAGAAACCGTAGCATGGCCAGAAAAAAGTCACATTATACAATTTTAATGTTATTGTCTGTGGGATTTTCACTGATATGCCTCATATCTAGCCAAAGTCAACTCAAAAAAGGGAGGATATTTATCTTTTCAAATCTGCTTGTGCTTAATGAGATGCTTTCCATAACTTGGCTCCCTGGTTCCATCCACAGCAGTGGCTTGTAGCCCCTTTGAAGGAGATATAAATTACTGTGTATCTGTGTTTTACCCAGAGTTATATTGAACAATGTTAGTGTCTTTCCTATTGTTTAAAGGAGTCATGCATCTTACATTCACACCAAAGCCTATACTTGGGCTTTTGTTGCTTTAGACTTCTTATATACTCTTCACCTAATTAGATGTTGCCCTAGTCCTTACCCTGGGGCTAGTACAGCATCTATCCAGACACTTCTAAAACTACTCTAATGGTAAACTATAATGTTGTTCAGCATGGAGGAATTATTCTTGGTTCCTTCAGGAATTGAAATATTGAGTGCATCCTGATGCTTTTAACCTGCATAAGTAAAGTAAATGGGATTTGTGGCATTTATTTTTTACTCTCAATTGTCTTATACTAAAACCATAATATACATTAGCAACATGATTTTATCTTAAAAGATAGAATAATTTAAAATTGAATGGTTTTAATCTTATTTTAATAAAGGTAATAAGATACTATTTGAACTTTCATATGCTCTGTAGTATGTCTTAAAATTAAATCACAAAGGTGTCATGTGTTGTGCTAGTTTGTTAAGTTGAAGAGACACAATTTCTACCAAAGAAGGAAAAATGAATGCATGATTCTGAAGCAATTCAGAGGGGCAATGGTAGAGCAAGGAGGAAGCTGTAATCAACGTTGACATGTTTCAAAAGCGAGGTACAGGTAGTTTAAACAAAAAGGTGGGAAATAAGAGCAGAAAAAAAGATAGTTTGGAATTAAGGAGGATACATGGGCTGGAGACATTATTCTTGACATCTAAATATCCCTCAAAATTTCATTGTGTTGGTTTCCAATTGATGGGATTTCAGAAGGTCATGCAGTCACAAGACTCCTAACTTCATTAATGGATTCATCCACTGATGAGTTCATAGCTCAGTGGGCTATTAGAGGGTGGGCTTTGTTGTAGGAAGTAGGTCACTGGGGGCATAACCTGGAAAGGTACATCTTGTCCCCAGCTGCTCACATTTTTCTCTTTCTGTTTCCCACCTACCATAAAATGACTAGCTCTGTTCAATACCACGCCCTCTGATGTAATGTTCTGTCATACCTCAAACCCAGAAACGATGGAGCCATATGATCATGGAATGAAACCTCTGAAACTATGAGCCAAAATAAATCCTCCCTCCTTTAAATTGTTTTGTTCAGGTATTTTGTCATAGAGATGGAAAACTGACTAACACAAGCAATAAGGAAATATGTTATCAGCTGTATCATGCCTAATACTAATAATAGAGAAAAAACCTAAATAGAAGGTAAGAGATAAATCTTTAGTAGAGATAAATTATTATTTGTGGATGCAGAGGAAAATAAATAGAGAAAAAGGCTTTGTGGGAGTTCTTAGCAGGAGCTGGTGCAGTGTTGATCATTTGCCTATAGTTTGATGTTAATAATCACAAAGTTTTCTGCAATGTTTATCTTCATTCTAAGTTAAAATTTTGAGTTGGGAACATTTGACCACTCTAATTCAACCAACCAAAGCCTTTAATAAGTATACCCCCTTGGATCATTGGTGCAGCTGCTTTCCTTATAAGTGCACATTTATGAAATTCTGTGTATTATATCCTACACTTTGAAATTCTAAAGGGATACTGGCAATCTAAAGCCTCTCTTTTGTTATAATCTAAAATTCATATGTTGAAATCTGAACACATGAATTAAGAGTATCATGAAGTGGAGATTTTGATAGGTGATTAGGTTCAACACCCCATGAGTGATACTGGTGCCTATGAAACAGAGTCCTGAAAGCTTACTTGCTCTTTCTGCCATTTAAGGACACAGAGGGAAGATGAACATCCATGAAGTCAGGCCTCACCAGACACCAAATATACTGGCAAACAGATCTTGGACTTCTCAGACTCTAGGACTTTGAGAAATATATTTATGTTGTTTTTAAGTCTCCTGTTACAGCAGTCAGAATGGATTGAGACATGTAGGAAACAAACCCAATTATCATATATGACTCATAGCTTCTCCTAATTATTTACTTCGATGTTTACTATTTACAATCATGTCCCTTCCTAAATTTACACATGATTGTAGATCATCATGATTCATTGGTTGTATCCAAGCAGCAAATTAATTAGAAATTTATTTATTTATTTTACTTATACTAATTACCATTTCACTATAAAACTTACCCACTTTGAAACATGTTTTCTTACTCATTTTGTTTAACTTAAAATAATCTTTTAGTTGATAGGATTTTATTGATCTTATAATATCTTTTACTCTCCAGGTCTCAAGATCCAAATTTCTATATTAATGTCTCTGAATTCATTAATATTGTGAAAAATAATGTCTTAAACTAAATTTGTGCAGTAACATAAAAGAATAAGAAATTTGGAATCATAGAAATATAAGTTCATATTTTTGCTCTGATTGGTTAAGTCAACAAGGGTTATTGTTTAATATCATATACCATTTTTTCCTTTTCTGGAAGAGAAAAACTAAAAGATATTAACCTATTTTTATGTGGAAACTATGAAGATTAAATAAACTAAGATAATAAATGTGAAATTGATTATTTTTATTCTAATCTTACAATCACACATGTGCTCTTCAGTCCTAGAAGGCTCACAAGCTAAACTTTGCAGGCTTTTCCAGGCATGTTCTTGTCCCGGTTAAGATAAGGGGACCCGGAAATCTCAGTCTGCTGCCCAGTCCTGACTAAGGTACTATGAGTACCTGCAGACATATGTAGCTGTCAACCACTCACAAAGGGACATGTTTGTATCCCTTCTTTGCACAAGTGACTGGAATGGGCCTGAGTACTTTCTCTTTATAATCTCAACTCTCTTTGTTCTTTCATAGCCCATTTCCTTTTGCACCAAAGGCTGCACTTCTCTTGTTTGCAAACTGATTTTCTTAAGTAAAGTCTCCTTTTTTAATTTAAATTCTTTCCAGTCAATTTTTGTTGACAGACAATAATCAGACACGTACAAAAAATAAGTGCATGTAGAAAAGCTAAATTGAAAGGTTGTTTATAACAATGAGCCATATAACAGAGAAATATGTTGTCCTTGAAACAATGTGTGTAATTATTTTAACCAATATAGTTTTGGAAAATTCTGGATGGATGTATAATAAATTTAACACAATCTTTTAGATGTGAGGAAACAAGTGCATTTTTTTCTTTTTGCTATTGTATGTTTGCTGAATTTGTGTAATACGTAAATTACTCGTACAACTTTGAGAAAACTAAAATTCAGTTAGCATAAAATAAGAAGTAAATCTCTCTTTTTAAAGTTTTTTAATCTTTTTAACTGTCCTAAAGAAATTATAATTTTGTCTGAATGAAATGCTCCAAACTTGTCTTAGTCATAGAAATTGCATATTTTATAATAGTTTCTCTGAACTTGTGTCTATTTCTGTCCTCACTGCATATAAATGACAAAATGAAAAATGATGGATACATTGAGAAAAATGTCCTGGTGCATCCTCAATAACTTCTCTAACATTTGTTATATCAATATGTTGTAAATCAGCTGAAGACATTTTGCCGATAGCAGTTGGAATATAATTCTGTTCCATGAAATTAGGTCACAGAAATTTGAAGCAGAACTTGATTATTTGACCCAGTCTTATACTGTAGTTGTTCAAATAAACCATAAATGTACAGGCAGAACTAGGCCTTGGCACTAGTTATATTCTGCTTATGTGGCACAACCTTATTTAACATGCTCATTGTTGCAGTAAATCTTATCACATTTGAGGCTGCCCATTGAGATTTAGCCAAGAAGAACCCTGAATGGCAAAAGCTATGAATAACTCAAACACAATTTGGTCATAATAGAATATTATTGTTCAAATCTGCCAAATCAGAAAAAAAATACCAAATATCAAAGGACATGAAGTAGATACCTAGTATTCTTAACAGGAGAGTGAGCTTACTTTTTCATGTACCTGTCTTTTTCTTCCTGAGTCAAGATTTATTGACAATTTGGAAAGCAGAAATAAAGGTGGGAAAAACCAAGTAAAATAATTACATATTCTACAAAATTATGCACTGCTCCTATGGCTTTTGAAACTTAATTTACACTACTAATAATCTTAAATGAATATGCAAAGTTTTGCAATTGTAAGATCTATTTTATTACACTAGAAATCATATGTCAGAGACAGGGCAAGATTGGTGCAGTTTGAATGTTCCCTGCTGGAATAAGAAAGGAAGAAAAACACTACAGATCACATGCTGTATTGGAAGGACAGAACTAGAAGAGGGGTAGATGCAGCTTATAGTAGTGTCTGAACATAATGTTTATCTAAAGCATTTAGTGTCTAATCCTTTCACCATAAATCAAAGTATTATCTCCCCTTTTATTCCCCAAACCCCATCAACCAACCAAAGAAATAAATAAAACAAACATTTTACTTGTAACTGGTTTATATTATCAAGATATTGTCAAAATAAATATTTACATACATTTGCCTATACATGTGAAATAAATAGGACACACACATGTAAATACCGAATAGTTCCTCTGGTATGAGAAACTGAAAGCGAAAATGAGGATCAAAATGTATAATAGATAATGTGAAATAGGAAAAAAAGGTCCAAAGGGGAAGGGGAGGGCAAGTGGCAGGGGTAGTGAAAAGGAAAGATGGGAAAGGAATAAATATGAGAAAAGGAAAATATAGAAACAAAGTCTTTTTATTTTTATTTTTGGTACCGGGGATCGAACTCGGGTCCTTCCGCTTGCAAAGCAGGTGGCGGAACCACTGAGCTAAATTCCCAACTCCAACAAAGTCTTTTTAAATAGGGAGTGGTGGAGGGGTTGAAGCGAGGGCAGGGGAATGGGGAAGATAATAACCAAGATACATCATGTAAAGGTACAAATTCCCAATGATGAATGTCACCATACTGTATATACCTAAAATGCACTAATAAACTTAATGAATTAAAAAATATTTTCCAAACATTGCAAATGTGAATTGCTAATCCAATGACTTACAAATCTGCAAATATTGAACATCAACATATTCATAATTTAATAGATTTTATTGTCAAATGTATTTCCTTACTATATATTATGGTGTCAAACTTTTGAATATAATTGTATTATAACTCTTCATAACTTTAAAAATGAATTTTGAATAAAATGTGGAAAAACAATATGTAGTTTAAATTTTGCCTTCCAATGTACAATGTATCTATTAATAACATTTTAAATGCATTTAAGAAAAAAGCAGAACCAAATTTTAGGCTAGAAGGAGATCAAATAAGTCATTGGTTCCAATTTCCCACATAATTCAGAAATACTTATGTATTATTTGATATCTTCATTAAGCAAATATTCACAAGAAAGCAAACTTAATTAAATCACTTATCATGATCTTTTTTCTTAAAGAAAAATTTAGAGTTTGTGTAGGTTCTATAATTTCCTAAAAGATTTTACTCTTACATTACAAATTAAAAGGGGACTAGAAACCATGTGTACCTAGAACATTTAGACAGAGCCTTTCCCCATATACAAGTTTACTTTCATTAGTGTTTAAAATATCCTTCACTTTTTGGATATTTTTGTTGATTTATTTCTGTTTCTAATCTCCATTTTGTCTTTCTAATTTTTCTTTTCCCAACGCATATTCTAAGTAGCAACATTTTGTTTATATAAAAGATTTTGATTTTTGTGTGCAAAAATTTTAGTTTTGGTTTTTGGTATATTATTGGATTAATAAATAGACTTTAAGAATTGTATTTTAGACTAGAATTTTCAAGGTATATTAGAGTATTCAAAATATATTTTTCTTCTTTGCACATTGTTATGAATCTAATAGATTGCTTTTTTCTTTTAATGGTAAGCATTTAAAGAAGAACTTGGGTAGAAATCCTTTTATACTTTCACTAAGATTTTTCTGTCATTTTGCCTCTTTTTGTATTTTTAATTAATTATTTTATTTTAGAAGAAATAATTTCTGAAGTCCAGAGTTTTCATGTTCTCTACACATATTTTCCACTATTATAAATATCTGACATTAGCATGGTTTAAATAAATGAGCCATTACTGATATATTATTATTAACTAAAGTTAATATATTGTTAAATTTTCTTTAATTTTCATCTACTTTTTCATTGTTTTAGAATTTTATCGAGAATGTCACATTTTATCTAGTAGTCATGTTCCTTAGGTTCCTTTTGTATATAAAATTTTCTCATAATTTTCTTGGTTTGATTCACTGAAAATATCAATTGGAATCTTTTTAATTAAAATAACAGCTATACTGAACTGAATTTGACATGCTATACAATTTAAAATTTTCAAATGTATGATCCAGTAGGTTTTACCGTATTGACAGTTGTACAACCATAACAACAATCAAACTTAGATAACTTTCACTATCCAAAAACAAAACACACTACCCACACTCCCAATCCCTCCCCACTAAATCTAGACAACCCACTGAGCTACTGTCTCTTCAGATTTTTCTATTTTGGAAATTTATTTTTTAAAAATTGAAATAGACAATGCTCATAGCAATAACAAAGACCTTAAAGAGTAAAATTAGAAACCAACAGCAGAAACAGTTGCAATGCAGTAACTTTTTTCCTTACTCTTCTTTTCTATTGTATGTCTTTTTTTCATACTTTATTTATATATTAACTTTTTCATGTAAGGAAAACCAAGTGATGTTCAAAGTCGTGTATCTCATTTACTTCACTTAACATTATGGTTTCAAGATGCATCCATTTTTCTCCAAATGCCTCGTTTATCTTTCCTAATGACAGAGTAGTACTCCGTTGTGTATAAATACCACATTTTCTTCATCCATTCATCTGCTGATGGGCATATGAGTTGTTTCTAAGATTTAGCTATTATGAAATGTGCTGCTATAAACACGATTTATTCATATCTCACTTTTTGTTATTGTTGTTGTTGTTGTTTTTGGTACCAGGGATCAAACTCCGGATCTTGCGCTTGTGAGACAGGCGGCAGAACCACTGAGCTAAACCCTGGCCCCCATACCTCACTGTTTTATGATGTTTTAAATTCTCTGGGGACGATACTTAAAAGAGGAATAGCTGGGTTAAATAGAATTTCTATTTATAGTTTTTTGAAGAACTTCTGTACTGATTTTCATAATGGTTGTATCAGCAACAATGAAAAAGTGTTCCTGTGTTTCTTAAAAGGCCAGTGATGTTGAACACTTTTTTATGTACAATAATACCTTAGTTCATGAACATGTTTGTTTGTAAACAAAATTTGTTGAAGCATTCAGCAAAATTTCGCTTCTCTTTACACACTACACCTTGGGTGATGAACATTATCATGTCCATTTTCCCAGTAAGAAAATGAACACAGCTATCTTCCACAGAATCATGGAAAGAATTAAGCTGTGAACTGAGGTACAATTGTGTTTATTGGCCAATTGTACTTCTTCAACTGAGAAGTGTCTGCTCATTTCAGATGCCCATTTTTTTATTGTCTTCAAATTTGGGATGCCTAATATTTTTAGTTTTTTATATATTCTAGATCAGTGGTGGTAAATCTATGGCAGGTGTGCTATAGCAGGCATGCAGAGCCGCCTCATCAGCACATGAACCAAATCATTCCAGCATTGCTCCTACAGCCAAACTTCAGATAAAAGTGCACATAAGGATCATGCACATGCTTGAAAAGGAGTAGCAGCTCCAGGTGATAATGTCAGGAGTCACAACTCATTAGTCACAATGCCTGAGCTTTCACACGGTCAGTCAATATACTGAAAAGGTTATACACATATATTTGCTTGGACTAGCTGTAAATTTTAATACATAAATTTTTATTAATGGAAGATTTTAGCTTTGAGTTTTCTCATGAAAAATTAAATTTAATAATTAAGATTCAGAAAATAAATTCCCTAATTAAAAGACTGAGATTCTTTTAATATTCCACTGTCCCCCTGGCATATTTGAATGTGCAGCATCATATTTAGTTGTTTGTGAATAATTTATGAAAACATGTGCGAAAACATATATATTTGCTTGGACTGGCTGTGATTTTTAGCCAAAGCTCCCATAAGATAGGAAATGCACTCAGATACCTTTTTCAGAGCAGGCAAAAAGCTGGTGGTCACTGAAACATTGTCCCCTTGCACCTATAGTCAGCAAATTCAATAAGAACCCTTAGCTGAGAATCAGTGCCATTGATTGTGGATTTATGGGATAGCTAATTCTTCAGTGTTAACTGATAATGCTAGCTATTCTTGATATAGGGATAGATTTGCATTGGACGTTTCATGTTTTTTTTTTTTAAATGTATTCTTGTAGATTTCAAGTCTTGAACAACAAAAAATGACTACAGCAAAATAAGAAAAACTAAAAATAGATAGTGGAAGATTATTCCAAGCAACCTGGAAAGAGTCATTTGGAGTGATTAAATGAATGAGAAAGCATATGTATTCTATGTAGTGAAAATATTGAGTGTTGCACATCAAGTGTCAGATGGCACTTTGACACCAACCATAAAAGTGTTGATGAACTTGGTGAAACTGAAAGGAATGACTTGAAGGGAAATTGAGGAAATATCATTCCCAGTATCTTAGTTTTTGCAACTATATTTTTAAAACAAATTATCTCACAGCTTCCAGCTTTCAGATTTCACTGTGCAAAGCAAAACATGGTAAGCCATTCTCTAATGGAGATTTTATCGAAATGGTTTTGTTGTCTGGGAGTAATTCCCTTTTTTCGAAATTTCCCAAACAAGGATAAAATTATGCAATGCATCTCTTTGTGACAGCTTCAAGTTATTCCAGATGAGGTTTAGCAACAGTATAATGTTTTACTTTTGTACAATACTGTCAAGTGGCCGAGCAGAGAACAAGTCCTGGAGAGATTTGTAGCCGGTTTGGATGTGTTTTAGCTGGTTTGGATGTGTTTAGGCTGTTTACGAATGAAAAAGGGCAGGAATATCCAAAGCTCCATGATATGGCCTGACTTAACAACCTCATATTTTTTAAACATTTTACACTGCATTTAAATGTATAAAACTACAAAGTGTAGGGAAAACAGGAGAAAGAATGTTTTGTGATATCAAAACATTTGAGAGAAAACTGCAGATTTTTAGAAAAGATAGTGAAAATGGGCAGCTGAGATATTTTCCAAATCTAAAAATGCATTTAGAAAATTCTACAACATTTGCAGACAATTCTACAAACCATCAGGAAATGTACAAGGAATTTTCAAGCATTGTAGCAGATAGAGGAGAATTTTAGAAATGGATTTCTACAGTTCGATAAGATGGAGAATAGCTTGTGTTTTCTTACTTCTCCACATAGAGTCAAATTTGAAGAATTTTATCTTTCCTGATTACACGGGTTAGATTTTAGAAATCTGGAAATAGAACTATTGCAAATTCAAGAAAACTCTATCTGGTAAAATAAATTCTATGTATGACTTGGTACAACACTTGAGAAGATAGAGAAGATACAGTGTGAAAAGATGACAAAGGACAGCACAGTTGGTAGTTGTGAAAATGAAATCCTTAAAGTGTGGAATTCTCTGCCAAATAATTTTAAGTCAGAAAAAGCACTTGGGATTGCTTCTCTTACTTTGTTTGGATCAATTTATGCTTATGAGCAGCTGTTTTCAGCTTTGAATTATATCAAATCTGATACAAGAAACAGACTAACAGATGACCCGAGTGCTGCATGTGTTGCTCTCAAACTAACAAAACATGTGCCAAAGTTTGACAAATTATCAGTGTGCACACAACAGCAAGGTTCACATTAACTGGGCAAAAGCACACCAAACGCAACATTTTACCTTTCAATAAAAAACTATTGTGTCATTGAAAACTCTGTTATTATGTTTTTCTTTTAAGACAAAAGATGTTAAAGTATGGGTTGTTTTTTCAAAACTAAAACCTCAGTATTCAGGTTTAATTGCAGTTTTGGCACTTTGCAATAAATGAGTGGGTTTTGCCTTGCAGTTTGGGCACAGAGTCTCTAGGTACTAGTGCTTTACCTGAGGAATAGCTGGCAAAAATTATTTCAAATTCTGTAGTTTGTCTCTTCACTTTATTAGTAGTTTCCTTTGCTGTGCAAATGCTTTTTAATTTAATGTGATCCCATTTGTTGATTCTTGTATTGTTTCTTGTGCAACCAGGGTTTTATTCAGAAAATCTATGCCTACACCTATATCTTTAAAGACTTTTACCCATTTTATCTTCCAGAAGATTAAGTGTTTCTGTTCTGATTTTGAGATCTTAGAACTATTCTGATGTTAGTTTAGAATATGGTGAGAGATATGGGTCTAAATTCAACCTTCAGTATGTGGATAGCCACTTTCTCCAGCAACATTTGTTAAAGAGGCTATCTTTCCTCCAGTGAATGGATTTGGCCTCTTTTTCAGATAGTGGAACTGGGTGTGTCTGGGGTTGTTTCTGTATCTTCTCTTCAGTTCCATTGAGTTACAAGTCTATTTTTTTGTTGCCAATATCACACTGTTTTTATCAGTGTAACTTTATAGTATCAGTTGGAATTTTCCTGATATTTTCCCCTTAGAATGGAGTTAGCTGTTTTGGAAATCAAAATCGTAGAGATAAATATCAACTACATGATATCATACCAAGGTTATTTAACAGAAACATGACACATCCTCTGACAGAAAGCTTGTTCCTGTGTCTGAGGTCCTGCTTCTCAGTTTCTCCAATGTGAAGTTACTTTTATTTTTTCACCTTTCTATATTGTGCTCTTTGAAGGAATTCACAATGTAAAACCTACATTAAGGTGTGGGGAATTATGTTCCACCTTGTGGAAAGAATATGTCCATAAATTATTTGAAGGGATAAAGAAATAATTCTCTGCAATTGTTTGTGCATTGAATCTTTATTGTATATTGGTATAGATTCATATACACAATTTTATACATTGGTTTATATTACAATAATTCTTTAAAATTTGTTGCTCAGATTATTATAGCTTTGGGCATTGAGAGATCTTTCAGTTGATTCCTCTATCTCTTTGACATGCTACATTGTAGAATTTTTGTAGAATTTTTTTGTTTATGTCTTTGGTTTGAACACCGTTTACTGTCTTATATCACTAGATGATCTAGGGTTATATTATATAATGCCTGTCCCATCCTAGTATGAGCAATTATTCAAGAAGCCATAGTTCTTTGTATTGGTAAATGGTAATAGAAAATAAAACCTGGATGTTAGGTACAGTCATGGATATCAGCGTGTCAGTATTTCTAGGCACTCTGTGTCTATACTACAATAAATATGAATTCATAGTAATATCTCCAGTTATATTACCAGGTGAATGGTGTCTTCCTCCTACTTATGTCTAAATAAACTGTTAATGTTATGTTTATTGGGCCAGTATTTAGACCATGTTTACTGTTTGCTGTAGCTATAGATGCCAGAGGTTTCATACTACTGCAATGTCTTTGTTTTTGCCTCTTTTCTTGAATTTAGGTTTCTCAAAGCTCTTCTTCATTGAGAGATAGACTATATCTTACAGTTCTTACCTATAAGCCACTTTTATTTTACTGGGTTTTTTGGTGGTATGATAGTGAGCCAGGAAACGATCTTTTTCAGGTCTTTACAATGAGAGTCTAGTGAGGTTTTCTTCTTATTTTTTTTTTATAAAACCAATGAAACTGTGGTGATTCCTCTAAACTTGTGGCAAGAAAAAATTTATGTTATGTTGACCCACTGAAATTACTATTTAAGTGGTCCCCGTAATGTATGACCCTATCAGCTTCTGCTCCAAGTAGATCCTTGGTTATGTCTTTCTGAATTTGTCTATTTAGGTGTGGCACTTTGTACCAAAATTTCAATTCTCTTCTGGCTTTATGAACTCACTGGATTACAATCTGTTCCTTTTTGCTCCGCTTTAGATAAGACTTGGAATGATGAACTATATATGCTGGAGCCAATGCAAGAAGTCCTATAAATTCAAAAAAACAAGACCATTCTAATTTTGCTTTTGTTAATTATTTAAACTGTTTTCCTGCAGGCTTTCAAAATATATCCCTGACTTTGAAATTTTAAAGTTTTACTGTAATATGTCTCAAAGTTTATTATTTGGGTTTGATTTTTTAAAAGTTCCCAGTGATCCCTTTAAATGTTAGCTTTAGCTTATCTATTTTTAGAAAGTTTTCTTAGACTGTACATTTACATCACATCTGTGTTTTATTTTGTCTTTTCAGGAACTCTGATAGTGCAAATATTATACTTACTTGTGTTTCACTACTTCTAATATTATTTTTCTTTCTTTTTCTATTCTTTTTTTCTCTGATAATTTTTCTTACTTTTTCTATGTCATTTTCTTTCTCTTGTTTAGCTCTCTTCTTTTTTTGTAATGCCCACTGTAAAATTATCATTTGAGTTTTTCTTTTGAGCTCCTAATTTATTATTTATTTCAGAGGTTAATGCTGAGTCTGTTCAAATCTTCTCAATTTTTGTCCTTTTCTACTTGTAATTTGTAAATTTTTGAGTTTTTGGTTTCATACAATAAAAGGCTTGTTCAAATATATTTACTTTTCTTCAAACTGTTGATTTATAGTATTTTTTGAGGGGAAGATGAATTTCTCATTGGGTGAAATACTATTTCCTGCAATTAGTATGGATATTTTTCCTATTTTTCATTTTTTAAAAAGTTTGATACATTTTACAAGAGTTCTATATAATGATATCCTTTTTTGTAGGTATAGAAAGCCCAGGTACTTTCTCTTTGTTTGGTGAGGGTGTGAATGTGTGCTTTCTGATTTTATAGATTTCTTGTGTTCTGCAGGACTGTGAAATTTTTCTTATTAGTTTAAGTAACCTAATTCTGAATGGTGCTTCTCCCTTTACTTTTTATCCTTTCCCCGTAGAATTTGTGCATTTAAATTCAACTTGGCTCTTTAATGCTGTGCTGTTCTATTTTAAACACACCTGTCCCCTTTGAAGCAAGTATACTTTAAGATTTATTCTCTGTGGTATAAATTTTATAACCTGTGTAGTACACTTGCAGTATTTTCAGGCTTGTGGTTAACAATATTTTTGTGGCAGTTTCTGATCAATACTGGGCCCATTTACTATCTCTCATCTTTGCATTCCTCTTATTTACTTATTTACTTATTTACTTTGTTGTGAGCTGTCCTTGATGGAACAAAATTGCATAATTTGCAATTTGCTATTCTATTTTTTTCTATGTTTTTAGTAATTTATAATTATATGAATATTAAAATGTTTATTATTCTATATTTACATGGTTCATGAGATTTTAACTGATACAAAATTCTTACTTTCTTAAAAGCAATATCCAGAACATTTAGACCATTATAAGGGATATCCACTTAAGGCATTTGGGAGGCAACAAAATTTCCACAATGGTGCCACTGATAGAATGTTCTGACACTCAACAGAAGTGTTGTCAGATATAATTTATGAGCTGCCTTGAAATAACTTGATCTTTTTAGGTATCCATTATTTTTAGAAATCAATGAGAATACTCTGCTTGAGTTTAGCACTATCTTTATTATATTTGACTATTATCATGAAATCAAATTCAAACTCAAAGGGCAAAATTTTATTTTCTTTAGTCTGCTCCTAGATTATTTATTCTGCCTTGGAAGATAAATTTTAAAAGACTAATTAAAATAGTTGGAAAAGGAAGAAAACTAAATTGAAGTAGAAAACAGTCATTTAGATGTATAATGCCAATGCTTTAGTTTAAAAATATTCTATGTTTTTGCTTTAGTTCTGTGGTGGCCAAGCATATGTTGACTAACTGAATAGAGTAACTTTTAAAATTTTAGCTTGTTACTATTTCTTTGTAACTTAGTCCTGAGAGTTCTCTTGAGAGTACTCATTATTTATATCAGGGCCTTACCGGGAAGAAAGTTGTGTGTGTGTCATATACCACATGATAAAGATAAAGAATTGAAATAAAAATGCATGAAACAGAAGAAAATTTTTGCTCATAGATCTCACCCAGACAGCAAGGGTACTGATAGGGTACCCTTGGAGGCTGATACTGAAAGGATACTGATAGGAGGCTGATGGGAAGTCCTGAGGTGACAGAGAGTTCAGTTAAGAGGAAGGAAGTGAGAGAGAAAAAACCCTGGGACTATGTCTTTATTAAGGTACACAGGCTGCTACATCCAGGGTTCCCCATAGCTGTTGATGATTGGCTAGTTTAAAGAAAACACTCCTGAAGGAGAGATCTTATTTGCATGACCTTAGTGTTAACCATGAAGTTTTATCATGGTAAGTAACTGTGGAGAGTGCTTCAGTTTGAGTCAGTGAGATAAGAAACAAGTGGGCTACTGTAAACCACTGTATGAAGAGGAGCAGTTTCAACCACTTATTTTAGGCATAAACACATATGGCATAGCAGCAACTGTATTAAACAAATTTATGGCGGTGACATATCCAGTTCATCCATTTATTTCATATGTCAAAGAAGAAATGGGAAGAAGCCAGTTATTTTAATTTTAGTTGAATTTCATATTATTTCTATGAGAACTTTGATATTGATTTGGAAGGTCATTAAAATATAAAATTATATTTGCTCCAAGTTATATTCCTTAAAAATCTCAAGTTAGTAATGTGGATAGCCTGACTAGTTTCAATATTTTAAAGCAAAACACTTCTCAATCTTTGTTTATGGTTTATAATTCTATAAGAATCCTTACCAAGTCAGTGAAGTGTCTCGTTTCATTCATATTGTTTTCAAACATATAGAAATCTCCTCTGTTTTTGTATGTAGGCTGCTAGGGTAGTTCTCTCTCTCTCTTTTTTTTTTTTTTTGATACTAGATATTGAATCTAAGGCCTTTGCACTGAACTGTATTTCCCTCTCCTTTTAAAATTCTTTTTTGATACAGGGTCTCACTAAGTCTCTAAGTTGCATAGCTGGCCTCAAAGTTGCAGTCCTTCTCCCTCAGTTTCCTACAGTGCTGGTATTACTGGCAAGTACAGCCATCCCCAGTGTGACAGTTCATTTTGACATAAAAGAATAAAAATAATTTCAAAAAGTGAAATGGCAATCAAAATATAGAAGTATTCCTTTCTTATGATTTTCAACTGTATCTTATCATTTCCATTCTATTTTTGTGAGAAAATATTATTTTTTAATTTCTCTGAGATATTTAATGTTTTAAAGAAAGTGTTCTCATTCTGCAAATTTCCTATTTAGAATATAATTATCTGCTATTTTAAAATGTGAAATCTATGATATTTATTTAAAAGAAAGATTTATACTAAAGAAAGTGATCTGTCTCAGATCATTTACCTTGTGATTGATCTCTCAATTTCCCATGTGTTGTAAAATGCTGTGTATCTCACATACATGAAAAAACTAGCTTAGAAAAATTATATCTTTTAAAAGAGTGTGTGTGAAGTGCTGTGTATATGCACAAGTTCCTATTGCACAAATATGTACTTTAAAAAATATGGGAGAAAGGGGAGGGGAGGGATTAAAAAAAGAAATTGAGAAATGTCACATACACATACCAACCCACAAGGATGGATGTTATTATAATATACTATGAATATGTACCAATAAAAATAAATGAATGAAAAAGAAAGATTACATTTTAAAAATTATTTGGTTAAGGAAACTTCATAACTTTAACAAATTTAGTTTTCAAATTAGAATTATACCCTCACATATTAAGATAGGCTAAAAGGAATGGCAAATGAGATATATTGATCTGTTTTTAATTGGTGATTATAATAATCAGATTACAAATCCTAACTGTTGGTACTACAGAGAAGCCTCAGGCTTGAGGCTCACTTACTAATGAGTTTGTCCTTTAGTCAAGTTGAAGATATAATATATTAAAACTCTGCTGATACTTTGACAATTAAAAACAACACATATAACTTTTATGCTCTTGTGTTACTGATTTGCAAATACATTTATAATTAATTTTCAAATATATCAGAAGACATTTAAAATCATTTTAAGAAAATCATTTGCTTCAAGCTTTACTTGCACAAATAATATTGATTTGCATCAATGCTTGGAAAAATAAACTTGTTAATCTAATAGAAAGTTTCTAGTTTCACAATGATAGATGATCATTACTCTATTTAGATGCAACTAAATGTAGTTTGAGCATAATATTCGGTGTAACTTTTTTATTTATGAAAATGCAAAATCTAATTATTTCTGCAGAATTTATGTGGTATATAAAGATCTTGACATGTAGATGGAGACTTTTAAAATTTTTAGATCTGTTCAACAATCACATGTCTTTAAAGTACCCTTCCTTATAAGATGTTTCTATTATTTCCTCTCTCAAGATAATTTTAAATTAGCTAGACTCTTGATCTTGATAGATTTTATATGATTTTTCTTAATAGGAAATTACAAGGATTTCCAAAGGTATCCATCTCTCAAAATTTCGAAGATTTATTTTAGAAGTATAATTAAAATTAACAAAAGTTTTGGGGGAGAGAGAGAGAGAGACAGTGAGACAGAGAAGAGGGAGCACTGCATCAGATGAACTGCTCATTTCTCCATTTCTCTACCCCCTGAAAGATGACATACTTTTAGAAACACCTTGGGGATTGAATGCCCTAAAATAATGCTGGATTTGGAAGATAAATATGGTCTTAGAGATACATGAGTTTATAACCTTGAAAATATTATGTCAAATATCATTTCTACTTGATTGGAAAAGCAGTGCATATTAATTGATTTTCAATTAGTTGGATGTGTAAATATTGTCTATTCTTTATTTTTAAGAAATAGCTGACTGTATCCCAAATACATGAAAAATAATGACACAAGTTCTTTTTTTTCATTTGGCAAATTTATGGATAATTGGAGCATAGAGAAGATTTTAATCACAAAGGTGAAGAGGTTACTGCAGGATATATCCTGTGTTTGGACACTTATTAAACTGCATTAGTTTAATCCCTTCTTTCATTAATCATTTATTAAAGAGTAGCTTTTTTTTTTTAAGGAGTGTTGCTAGCTCCAAATAAGTCTCAGCAGCTTAAAAGGGCGTTAATGAAAGACAAGCTAAAAAATTGAACCACAATCTTTTCATAGTCAAGGCGCCTTGCTTTCTGTTTGTGACCTCTCAGTATCCAGGTAACTTCTTGCTCAAGAAGATCCCAAGATTTTGAAGTTGTAAGGCAAGGAGTTGTTGAAAGCGTCTCTAAATGCAAATGCTCAGAATTCACCTAAGAACACTTCAATTAGAATAACTTTTAAGTAAAATCTGCAGGTGATTCAAAGACACAGAATTTAAAAGACCTATGACCCTAGAAGACAGCTATCTCTAGAAAAGATACAGACAAACTATTAAGTTTGGTGCAAACTCTGACCTCTCATTTTAGTAAACTATTGTCTCTCTGATACTGTACAAGATTATTTCAAATCAGAATGTTTCATAAAGCAAGCAGACATAAAATTAGACTTGAATTATGTTGAATTTGAATCAACAGCTAATGAAAAGACCACTTCTAATAGAAAAGCAGATTTTCTTTTTATTTCAATTGTATGAATAAAAAGTCCATTATAGTAGTGGACTCAACCTTGAGGATTCCAATCTATAATATTTTTTAAAATTCTCCAGATAATTCTAAATAAAATTAAAGGAATGTTTCTTAAAAGTAAGTTATCTATTAGTAAAATAATATTTCAATATTTATAGCATATATTTCCAATTAGCATGATAAATATATGTTGTGTGCTCTGTAGCAGTGCAGAATTCAGATGTTCAAGTAGAGTAAGAACAAATGCAAAAATAAGAAGAGAAAAAACTCATACGAAATAAGCGGGTTTGGGCTTCTCTCTCTCTCTCTCTCTCTCTCTCTCTCTCTCTCTCTCTCTCTCTCTGTCTCATAAATTGTGAAAATCCCTGAGGAGAGTGTCATAATTTCTTACAGGTTGTCATTTCCTTAGGTTATTATTGCATACAATAAGTTAACTAGAGCTAATATATTTCCAGGACATGCAGCGAAGACTGAGCAGTACAAAGCCTTTTATCAACAGGATGCATTTACAGTACAAAATGTAAGAAACAGCCTGATTAGTGAAAGCAGTTATCCTCTGCAGCAGCTTCCATGCACAGTGCTGCCAACTCAGAGCCTAATAGCCAGGGCCGCCAGTGGAAAGCATCCAAAGATCTGTCACCAAGAAGCATATTTCCTGTTGAAAATCTCCTAAACTTTGTATGAGTAGCTAATACACAAGAGGATTGTATAGAAGCAGTAAAAGAAAAGGAAAAAATGTAACTTACATAGTACAGAAATAAAGTCATCATGAGGCAATTTGTTACACAGGTGTATGAATGTGTAGGCCCAGGCATGGGACACACTTAGCCATTAACTAGATGCATGTTATTCATGTGATACATCTCTGAGCTTCAATTACTTATGAGATATATGAAGTGTGATATCATCATTTCTCAACTCACATTAGATTGTCCTGAAAAGCTTTACAAATTTGCAAATGCCTTATTCTGCACTATTAAAAATCAGAGTCTCCAAAAATACAGACCCAGACACAGAGTTTTATTTATGAATTTACTACAATATGGATCCTAGTTTCGGGTTCTGTAAGTAAGGCAGGAGAAGTTTTTATAAGAGTCAGAGAAATTTAAATGGTTGAAAACTATGATAGCAAAAATATACCAGTTAAATGAAAACCCAAGTCCTCATTTGAAATGAGAATTGTGAACTCACATTATACTTTATCTGAAAATGAAAGCACGTATTTCTTATCTTTCATTATTGAAATTTGGAAATGATGTTCCAGTAAGCAGCAATATGTGCACACTCACAAATGCTGGTAAAATGTACTCCAAAATAATATGGGTGCTTGAAATAATGTAACATAGAAAAGATCGGTCAAGCTTTTATTATTGCTCACTAAAATTATATGCTTAATCAGCCCAAGTTAGGGCAGAAGACTCGCCCAGCTTGAATTAAGTGTCTTGTCTGTTTTCATCTTTGTCTTTGTGTACACAAAGCTTAGTATAGATTTATTTAAATGGAAGCCTTTTCTGATATTTCAGAGTAACTGTGTACATTTTTCTGGAGAAAGTAGAGAATTAAAAAAGAAGAAAAACTACAAATGAGAACCAGTAACAACAATAACAACAAAATGCTCTTCAAAGGGCCTTTTAGAAATCTGAAAGTCACCTGGGAAACAATAATTATTCTGATTGAGTCTATGCATTTTCACTTTCCTCTTATTAGACTTAAATATTTAGCATTGTTAATGATGTTTAATATTAATGCAATCTTTTGTTCTTTTCTAGAATGATGTTTTGTCAAATTACCTATTTTAATATCAGCTTCTTCATTTTGAAGTACAACTTTTTCAAGAGATGTGTGATCTAACTGTTTGGTCGTTCCCTCAGAAATGTTGCTTTTGCCTTACTCTTCCTTAAAATACTCCCACACTTATTCTCTGGCTAATGTTTTCTCAACAGTCAGGCCTTTTTGGACAGCAAATATTTAAACCTTGTTTTCTCTCACCTTTCACTGTTTTGTTCTTCATTTTTTCATTGTATTGAACACTAGTCAAAAATCATCATATTCAAATTTTACATGCATATTGTCTGTGTTGCTCTTTGAAGATCCATAAAAGCAGAGCCATTCTTACAACTGCAATAAGTAATACATAGTTGTACTCATTACTTTGGGATGAATGTTGGATGGAAGTTACCATAATTCAATATTTTCTAACAACCAGGCTGCCGTCAATAGACAAATTAAAATTGAAAAGTTATTTAATTATCTGGAAAATTCAATTTAAATGTTTAACAGTTTAGAAATATGCTTTGAAATTCTGCCTGTAGTAGGATAGATCTGGTTATGGGAGCCAGATAGTAGGAAAACTGATAATAAAGTGAGCCTGTTACTGTATTAAGTTCAATTTACCTGGTCATCTCCAGAAAGGTATTACTCCTTTTGGTGATTCATACCAGTTGTTGATGTGTGCAGGACAAGTAAGTATCTAAGCAGTCAACGTAGCAAAACAAAAACAAAGCACCTTGCATGAGCAGGAGCTCCATAGGAAGATGCAGCGCGTATTTCAAGGAGGAGTGGACGTCCTGCTTTCCGTGCATTGGTGTACAAGGTTAAGGACAGAGATTTTGCAGGCTTTCAGATATGACTCATGTTTAATTTTGTTTTATTTTTAAGTGCGTAATATTGAAAAGATTTCTCATATGTTGTAGAGTATGATTGATCCAGGGCATACTGCAAGTTAATCTAAAGGCAAAAATAAATAAGGAAAAAGGAATGAAGAAAGAAAGAAGAAGAAGAAAAAAAGAAAAGAAAAAATTAAATAAGCATAAAGGAAGCAAAGACAGGTACATTCCAGTTTATAAAAAGTAATAAATGACTTTGTATGAAGATCATATTTTAGACTATGTTTTGATTGTTTTGTTGATACATACAACTGAAGGAACATTGCCAAGTTTAATTACTGCCTGCTCAAGCAGACAATAGTAATTCAATTTTGTAAAAGTCTACTCCTTTCAAAAGCTACATATTAATAAGGAGAAAGAATGGACTGGGGGGCTGTTTGTTTGATTTTGGTTTTGGCTGTTTTGTTTTGCTTTGGATAGAAAAATAAAAGTGGCAAAACTTGAAATGCAGGAAAAAATGGATGTGAGGAGGAGAAATATCTCTCTTTTCAGGGTACATGAAGTAATTAGAATTTTATATTAAGGGTATCTTATAGGCATTTTCTACATATTTAAAAATCTTATTCTGATCCGAGATTGATTTTTTAAAAAGCATCATTGGCATACTACCAAATCAAGCTCTGATTCAAGAAGAAAAGGAGATAACATAAAAACTATTTTTTAATGGTGATAAAATTAGTGAGATTCATGTGGTAAAAATATCTTCTTATTACTAGAGAAAGACTTGGCAAGGACAATAATTTATGCTAACACCTTTTCTTATGGGAGGCAGATGTATTTGACTACTTTAATTCAGTCCAGCAGTTTTCAGTTCACTGACAAACCAAGAACTTAAAAAAAAGGAACTACAATGACACATATTCATTCTTATTTGAGTACATCACCAATGAAGACAGAAAATTATAGTTCATTTAAGGACAAATCAGGTTGCAGATAGACTTCAAATAATTTGTGGGTATCAGGACTAAACTTTTAAGGGTTAACAAATGAACTTTAATGTTTTCCCTAATAATTCTGAGTTAATTCACACCAGGGTTTTTAATCTGGAAGATTTGAGAAAGCAGTTTTTATTGCTGACATTTCTGCTAGGTTACCTTCACCATCTAACTGCAGTCAGCCCAGATGGTATTCTCTCTTGAGTGTTGAGGTGCTACATAAAAAATGATCTTGACAATTGTAATTAGATCCTTTTTATTGATAAGAAGCTTTTAATCTGTATGTTTCCTTGGAGCTGGCTTTTTTCCCTCCCCTATAAATGTAAAGAACATTTTCTTTCTAGGCTTCTTACAGAATAAATAGTTCTAAACTTGATTTTTAAAATGCTCTGTGGTTGTTCCAAAGTCAATTGAAGGGTGCAGGTCAATTTTCTTGAGGTTCATTTTTCTTTTCCTCATTTGAAGTGCATGCTGAGTTCAGTTGCAAGGATTTACTGTGGGTTGAACCAATAAAATTTGCCAGCAGTAAACTGGACTCTAAGTTTCAATCCAAAGAAAGAAAATTAAGATCAAGAACAGTATCAATAATTAAATGAGAAATGTGCTAATTGAGAAGATTTAAATGAATAGAATCAATATTTCTCTAAGTATATTGGGCTTTATTAAAGTTCTCATTGCTATTGTGTCAGGGAGTCTTATTCTCACTAAATGTAAATTACAGATTAATTTACTTGTCAGTGAAGTTATACCGTCATTATTTTTTGTAATAAATGAATATTTCTCCACTACCAAGCTATTTTATAATTATTATTTCTAGTCATGGTATTTGGAATTTAATTAACATTAACATTTTATTATATATTTGATAAGCACAAAAGGGTAGTTGATAGTCTAATAAAGTTTAGAAATATCATAATAAAAGCATAAATTTATCCTTTGTGAATTCACCTTCTGAATTAAAAATTGTAATTTCAGTAAAGTGGAAGTTCCTTTACATTTCTCCATGAAATTCTCTTATAGATTATAACCAAGGGAAGAAAGTGTATAATCAATGGTCAAATTAAGTTTTTCAATTTGATAATTTTTACTCAATATCTTTTAAATTTTGAAGTATGTTAGTTCATTATATTACACAAATGATTAACTGAATAATTAAAAGTTTCAACAAGTTTTATGATGTATGAAAATTTTATACACTATCAGCCAAAATTTTTTTGTCACTTTGGGAATCTATTTGCTCAATCATGTATGTTCTCTGACTCCTCTGCTTTCCACATTTAAAGCTCCTTATAATTTTCAATGGTTAATTGCCATATCTATATTTATATAACTCAATGTTCATATAACTATACAGTCTCTTTTCATACAATTGATAGCATTGTACACATAAATTTAAATGGAGAAATATAGTATTTTAGTTTAATTTTAATTTACATTTATCATTATGGAAAACAATTTTCATTTTTTAATTTAAAAAAAATTATTAATGCATACTAGTTATACATAATAGTGGGTTTCATTTTGGCATATCTGTATATGCATGCACATAATATGCTTTAATCATTTCCATACTCTCTTGGCCTTCCCACTCCCCTTCTTTATTCACTTCTTTTTCTCTAATAGTCTCCCTTCTACTTTCATGTTCTTTCTTTCTCTGTCGCTCCATCTCTACACATCTCAGGAGAGAAAAGATTTATGCGTAATTTCCTCTTTGAGAAATATCATTATATCTTCTGCTTATTTTTATATCATTACAAACTTTTCTATTATTAAAAGATATAGCAGTTCTTTATATATTATAAAAAGTAGCTGATTCTCTGTGAATGTCCGAAACTATGTTTTTCAATCAAGTGGGTATGGTTTTTTCCTTTTATAGAGCCTTTTGATATAGTTGAATTTTTCAATGTTATCAAAATTTAAAACTTGTAGTTTTATTTCTGTATCCAAATATTTGATACATTTGAAATTAATCCTAATGTAAAAAGTAAATTTTATTCCTATATATTTTAAAAGAAAGACTACCAGGTTTTCCCCAGGATTTGAAATGTTACTTTTATCTAATCCAAATTATGAAGGCTGTTTATCATATTATTCTTTCTATTATGTTTTTGTCCTATTTTTAGTCATTTAATATTATTTAGTGCTAATTCTTGGGGTTTTTCATCAGAACGCAAAGAAAATTTTGATTGCTGAGGGATGGCACCAATGATCCCTAAAGGTTTGAGGTGAGTTGAGAAAAGGCAGTCTTTCTTCTTTTTTACATTTTTTGAGATGAGCTATTTCAAGGACATCTGGAATAAGGAAATAGAAGAGGAAGGAGGAGGTGGCATGGGATATGCTTTTGTAGGTGGGTTCGGGAAAGAGTTTTGATCTCCAGTAGAAAGAGATGGGGCAAAAATGTAAAGAATTATCTTCAAAAAAACCTGAGAAATTAAAAACAGAAATACTGCTCCCATGAAATTTGTGAGATAAGTTACAGGATGGAGTCAAAACCAGGGCCATTCTATTACAACATTTTTTCCAAGTCCAAGTTTGTCATGGCCTAGTGCACTGTGCTGGCAGCTTGGAGTGGGCTCGCTAGGCTTTCCTCCCATGATGTGGTTGAGCAGTAAACAGCAGGTCTAAATGGGGCAGTGAAGTTCTTTCATTAAAAGTTTAGACTTAGATAATAAGAGCAAATTTGTTTCTGAAAACTTGTTTAATTTCTTCCTCCTTGTAACCTCTTCCCTAAGACTTAGAAAAATGAGACAAAAAAAACAGTATGCCATGTGAAGTTGAAATGAGCATTTAGCTGCAGGTTATCTGATGTCTTACCATTTCCAAACTAAAAGGCATAAATTAAGAATCAGTATCATTAATGTCAGCACATACTTGGTAATAAAATACTCATTTTAAGACATTTTAATTGAAGTGTTCAGGAGCGAAATTATATACATTTTGAAATTTCTTTTAGAAGTTTAGTGAAGAACTCTAATCATCAAGAATTGATGAAAAATCTGTGATAATTGTTGAATCTTTGATATAGGAGTTGAAGATTTAACTATACTTTCACCTACTTTTTGTGTTTGAAATACTTTTCATAAAAATATATTTCCAAATTAATAATTTTAAAGGCTCTCAGATTCAAAAATATTCCACCGAATAAGCCACAAGTATATAGATAATTCCTTCCAAGGGGTAGGTACTACAGTATTATTCATTTTTCATGGGTAAGAAAAACTCATTGAAATTCTCCCTACAAGATAGACACAGGGGAGTCACTGGCTTAGGCTCTTATGCTCTGGCTACATAGTTCTGCTGACAATAGACTGTGATTTTTGATAACATTGCTGATATATGATCTAGGAAACACAAAATATGTTTGAGTGATGCATTTCCAATTGTTAGGAAATAATAAAAATGTTCAAGTTCTAAACTGTCATCCTAAGTTCAAGACAATTTTTTTTTTTATTGCTGTAGAAGAATGGCGAAGAAATTTGAAGTAAAATAGAAACTTTCAAGAACTTAGCAACAAAAGTTAGAATCTTGTATGGTTGCTATAATCACCATATTTAGATGTATTTTATTTTCATTTTCTTTGAAGAAGCAGGAAATGAATTGAGCAAAGATTTATGCCATTTAATGTCACAGTTGATTACCAACAGAAATTGGAAGAATGCAATTTTTACGACTCTATGTAAAAGTAAGCTATATTTCAGGATGAAATGAGATTGGTTGGATGGACAGATTTAATTTTTAAGAATTTGTGCTATCTTGGAGGATATATTTATATAAACTGAGAAAGTTAAATCTCTAAATTATTTGACATACATGATTCATCTGACCTGGTGTTAGTCATATATTTTTTGTAAATATAATTCATTAAGCAAGCTGTTCTTGAAATACGTTTCTGATTCCTTTTTACTAGTATCCTAAATATTAAAAATCACATAAGATATCTAAATGTTTATTAAGTTAGTGGATTAAATATCTATTATTTGGTATGTGTTTTCCATAATGTCCAGCATGGTAGGTATTAAATGTTTACTAATCCCCTATAAATTATACCCATTCATTGATGCAGTTGAATGTAGACAAATTCTTTTATCTTTCATAGAAAGATTGCTTTATGAAGTTAACTATTCTCAAGGTAGTAAAAGCCTTCTTGTGAGGGTTACAACCAAAAAAAAAAATCCTTAAACAAGAATGAACATATGTCTTTGCTTTTCCCTCCCTACTGTCTCCAGATTATACGACAATTTTCATGAACAAATTTGTCTACCCTTTTATTTAATAAATATTTTCAAATGCTTACCATG
The DNA here is from genome assembly GCF_000247695.1 of Heterocephalus glaber. The sequence goes on along the minus strand of NW_004624802.1, from coordinate 7,628,874 downwards.
AACTAGACATAGATCTAATGTTACACATGAGCTTGCTTTACAAAATCTCCACTGTCTTCAGAGTTCATACATTATGAGGAAGGAGTTGTTAAATTACTTGATGTCCCTTAAACATCATGTAATTTTGCTTATAAATGCCTATGCTTTAAATATGTTTAAATATTAGGACCAGTTGACAAACTGGCCTTCCTCCTTCCAAGTCAATTATATGGTGATTAGATGTCTATCTTTCTTCTTTCTAAAGTTGTCTGTGTGTTTTACTGATTTAATAATACTGTTACATCTCCTGGCAAGCACATGCCACCTCTCTGGAAAGGTATAAAATACAATTTTATTTGAAATTGCATAAAACATGTATCATCTGACTGCCCTATTTCACAATAAAACAGACCATTTTAATATTAAAATAACATGTGGTTACTTAATTGGAAAATAAAGAAGCTATAAAGTTAAATAACTCAGTTTCACATAAAGAAGTGATATATATAGAAACTTATCCAGGCAGAATTTTTTTTCATGTAACAGGAAACCTCAGACATAGGAATACAAGGGCTGGTAAAGATGTAGTCATGATTCAATTTCCCAAAGTAGTTTTATCTTCCTTTTCCAGTATCTGTATACTATCACTGTTACCTGTAATGCGAGCAACATGATTGAGCTACAGATAGGCAGAAGGAAGGGAGAAAATGAGAAGAAAAAGAATATTTGTACGAGTTATATATGGTACTTTGTAGCTTTTATTTTCATTCGAAGGGAGTTTACTTTTAGAATACCAACTGCTTTTTAGAAGTGCCATTAAGTGGTCTGAAGCTTATATATAAATGCTCAGATATGAATCTGTTATACAGATTCAACTGCATGGAGTTTAGAAAGTTAAATAATTACTATTTGGACATTAAAGCCCCCAAAATGGTAAAGTTTGATTAGAATGAAAAGCAATGAAGATGATTATGCAGTAGGGATCTTGAAGGGTCTATTATACATAGATTTGTCAAATAAATACACTAATTTAAATTTTTCCAGTGTACAAATTTCTTAGTAGTTTTCACATATATGCCTATATATGTGTGTATGTGTGCGTGTGTTTTCAAATATGCATTTCATCTATATACTGTAATGGTCTCAAATGTACCTATGAGGTGTGATTGAAAAATATAGTCAATGATTAAATTTTAAAAAATCTATTGCAGTAAAAGACACATTGTCATTAATTCTCCTGACAATGTGCCTCTTACTTCAAACACTCTTATCCCATCATTCTTGCTAATTTCTCAAGACATCCTTTCCTGGATGCCTTTAGTTGAGCCACTATAGCTGCTTGATATCTTGATTCAATTCAAAACTTTTCATGGTCTACTATGAGCTTTCACCATCATTTATAATTGGGGGGAAGAGCCAGAAGTTGAACAGTGCCAGGTCCAGTAAATAAGGTGAATGAAGACACACTAAAATGTTTTTAGGAGCTTGCCATTCTACTGGATGTGACCCAACAGCACCACAGTATTTTTGTTCATACTCATAGAGACAGAGAACTTCCAGAACTGCTTCTGAAAGTGACAGAAACAGTGTTATTAAAAGTATTCAAAGCTATGAAGAATGTATGAGGAAGACTAATGCAATCTATCTTTAATTGTAATAATTGTTTTAATTTAAACATACACTATATATTTTGATGATTTTTTATATAGCTCAGTTAATGGAATATATTTAAAGGATAGAAAGAAATAAAAATTCAATTACATTTATTGAATTTAATTGAATAGTTGAGTAATTTTAAAAAACATTTCTAGGATCCAAAAATATGTATTGATGTTTAATTATTACCAAGTGAAGTAGAACATGGACACTAGAAAACCCTCCACTTTACTGCTGATGTTGCCAACATAAGTTACATACAAATTACAAACTCTAAGCTATACTGATGTAAAATTGTAAGAAAAAGAGACACTTATTTAGCACAGGTCTTCTTTTCTCTAGTAGAAAATGAAAACACAGGGAAATAAAATTACACATCTGAGTTAGAATTCCAGCTAATGGCAGATCAAACAGAAATATATGCATATAATATATATGAATCATTTTAAAAAGCACAATATTATACATATAGTTCCAGATATGATATGCAAATAAGTATTTGAATTTTTGGTGATATTCTGTTACATATTTCAGATTTTTAAAAATAGCAATTACTTATGGAGCACAATAAGATCAGGAAAATTATTTCACTTAAGAGTATGGCCTCAAAGTGCATCCATTTAGCTATAAATGTCTCTAGTTTCTCATTTTTTATGCTGAAGTAGTACTCCATTAAAAAAAAACAACACATCTTCTTTATCTGGTTGATGGGCAATTGGGCTGTTTCCAAGTTCTAGCTATTAGAAACTGTGTTACTATGAACATAGGTGCACATAAATCACTGTGATATGGTTTTTTTAAATCTTTTGGGAAAATATCCAGCAGGGGAATAGCTGGGTCAAATGGGACCTCTAACACTAGTTTTTTGAGGTATCTCCATATTGATTGCCACAGGGGTTGTACCAGTCTGCACTCCCACCAACAAAGGACAAGGGTTCCTTCCTCCCCACAACTCTGCTGGTATTTTTTATTGGCTGATTTCTTGAAAGCAGCCATTCTTTCTGGGGGAAGGTGAAATCTCAGCATTGTTTTCATTTGCATCTCTCTAATGACCAGTGAGGTTGAATATTTTTTCATATGTTTATTTGCTGTTTCTACTTCTTCTCCTGAGAAATGTCTGTTCATTTCAGATGCCCATTTTTGGATTGGGTCTTTAAATTTGGGAGGTCTGATTTTTTTTCAATTTTTTATATATTCTAGATAGTAGATCTTTGTCTGAAATCAGCTGGTAAAAATTTTTTCCCACATTGTGGGTGGTCTCTTCATACTGTTGGTGGTTTCTTTTGCTGTGCAGAAGCTTTTTAATAAGATGAGATTCTACTTGTTGATACTTTGTGCTAGTTCACCTGCGACTGAGTTTTTTTTTTGTGAAATCTTTTCCTGCTCCAATGTCTTCAAGAGTTCTACTTAACCTCTCTTCCAGTCAATTTAGTGTTTCTGCTTTAATATTTAGATCTTTGATCCATTTCAATTTTAGTTTATTGCATGGTGAGAGATATAGGTCTAGTTTTAATCTTTGGAAAGTAGAAACTCAATTTTTCCAGCATCATTTATTAAAAAGGGTATCTTTCCTCCAATGAGGGTGTTTGGCTCCTTTGTCAAGACGAGGTGGCTGTGTATGTCAGAAGTTGTTTCTGCATCTATATACTGAATAGTTTCTCTGGTATGAGAAACTGAAAGTGTTAATGAGAACCAAAATGTATAATAGTTAATGTGAAGTAGAAAGAAAAGGTCCAAAGGGGAAGGGGAAGTGGGAGGGGTAAGGAAAAGGAGAGAAGGGAAAAGAATAAATATGAGATAAGGAAAAAATGGAAACAAAGTCTTTGCAAATAGGGAGGGTTGCAGGGGAAAAAATAAAAACCATGATATATTATGTAATGGTACAAATACTCAATGATCAATGTCATCATATTGTATACCTAAAATGTACTAATAAACTTAATTTTAAAAAGATCAGGAAAATTAGTGCATTAAAATCACAATCATGCCAGAAATTCAAGAATATTTTATTTTGTATTGTTATAACCTAGATCAAAAGAAATTTAAAAAATATATATCTATAGCAATGTAAAGGAATCCAATGACTATTTTTGCTCTTTAACCTTTTGAGAAAATTATTGCTATAATTTGGTTTGTCATGGAAAGAATGTTATAACAGACAGCAGTTTTCCTCTCTTTTCTTGAAATTATTGGTAAGCATCACACTTAAGAGGTTTTTCTCTGCTGGCAAATGTATCTTTATAAGGAATGTAATTTAGCACTTAAATGTTATTTATAGGCTTACAATTCAGGATGGAAGACATTATAAGCATTTTGCCGATTACTTCTCAATTCCACCCCCAGAACTCCACAGAAATAGTAAAAACAGAAAAAGTATAAAGCAACAACAGTGGGAGAGAAAAAGTTGTCTTTAAAAATGGCAAGCTAAAAAAAAAAAAAAAAATGGACAAGCTGTAAAAGAACATCCATAGCTTGATTCTGGAAAAATGCTCCAGGAGGAAGCTGGGACGGAGAGGCCAGGGAGGTACAACTGATCACTGCCTGCTCAAATCCAGGACAGGTCTGGGTTTCTCTTTGGTAGTTTGTTACAGAAGTAAAGTTGGAAGAGGTGGTTGAAGTTTAATAGTGAAAACAGCTGTACTTTGGGGTACATTACACAAGGGAAAAACACTGTGTAGTCTGGCATTTAGCCCCAGGGTGAAAGCGAAGACCTGAGCAAACCTGTGGGGAGCTGCCATTGCTCTCATCATAGCATTTGAGAAACCTCAGCAGTGGACAGAGAAGCTAAAGTCAGTGTAAATGGAAGAAAAAGCCTCTCTTATTTATTGAGTTAAATAAATAAATTTATATCTTTATAAGTATATAAATATATTTATCAGCCACCTGGATAATATTTTTTACAGGTTTCATAGAAGACTCATAATAGCAAGTAAATAAAAATGAAAGACTGAGAAAACAAACAAAAACTCATTTGTGGATTAACCAGAGATAATTCAAGAAAGAAAAATAACTTAAAATATATAGTTCACTATGAGTACTTTACAAGATATTGAGTTTGAAAATTGAAAATAATACTAGAGATTAATGTTTTGGTTGCTCAATTGAGAAAAATATATATAAATGCTTGAATGTGACAGTGACATTTCTAGAATGTATAGCAAGAAGATAAAGATGAAAAAACCTTGGAGGAAAAAGAAAAGAACAAAACTATACCTAGTTAATGGAGGTAGGCTAATATTCAAGTACTAAGAGTTTCAGAATGAGAAAACAAGAAATGCAGGGGAGGAAGTTAAAGAAATGATGGAAAGAAAATTTCACTGCTGAAAATAAAGATGGTTCTTCAAAATAACAGTGTTCATCCAATGTGGAGGAAGACAAATGTGTAAATGGTTACCTAGATATGTACTAGTTAAAGTTCAGCACCAATAAATGGTGCGAGGGGAAAAAAAGAAAGCTTCCAGTTTGGACAAAAATGGTACAGATCTGCTTTTCCTGATCATGCTTGCTAAATACAACTATAATTCCTGGAAAGGCACAAAATATAACCTAAGGAGAGCCTGAAGGCACTTATATGGTGGAAGGTGAGCTGCTCGGGAACTTTGGTGCTACAGAGAACAGGACAGCAGTGGAATTCATACAGGAAGCAGAGTTTCTCAACGCTGTGTGTAGCAAAAATGATTGTTCAAGTAGAGGCATTCCTCACCTTAATTAAGTTAATGTCCTCCTGAAAAATCAGGCCAGCCTACCAGCATTAGAGGGAGGATGGATTTGGAAATTTCCACTCTCCTTCTCCATCAGGCCTGAGAGTTTTTTTGTCCACAGCTGTCAAGGAAGGCAAGCAGGATTAGCCAAATGGAAAGTTCCGCTCCAAGAAGGAGACTTCCTGTTTTGGGAAGTCTTTTTACCCTTGTGAACCAGAGATGTCTGCTTCCCCAATCCATGAGAGCAGGTGGAAAAGTGAAGGGAAGAAGATCCCATCACACTCCTCCCCTAGCAAGATCTGCCACCTGTCCTCTCAGGCATAATTCTTTGGAATAAGTAAAAGCTGGTTGTAGCAACAATTTGACAAAGTTAACCTCCATCTATAATAAATATTCAACCAGTTAGTAACATAAAGGCATCATGGCAACTTGGAAAGTGTATCAGCAACAAAAAAAAAATCTACAATTATCATACTGAAATGGTGAAGAGTTTAACTGTTTTCTGCAGACAGGGAAAAAAAAAATCAAGGATGTCTGTTTTCAATGCTCCCATTTCACATTGTACTAGAAATTCCAGTGAAAAGGTATTAAAGATTTGTATGAATGATAAATCTCTTTTTATAGGTGTTAATTGTTTACATGGAAAATCTTACAGCATCTGAAAAAAATTAGTGGTACTATTAAGTGAGTTTAATAATGCCACAGGATGAAAAATAAACACAAATATCAATTGCATGTCTGTACATTTTTCAAGAGGAAACAAATTAAAAATGAAACACCACTCAGAATCTCTCCAAATAAGTTAATATCTATGTATATGTTTACCAAAACACAAGATCTATATACAGACATTTATAAAATGCTGATAAAAGAAAGCAAGGACCCAAATGAATGGAAAGATGCTTATGGTGCTTATGAATTGGAAAACTCAACAGATTACAGATGTTGATTCTGTACTAATGGTTCTATAGGTTTAATGCAGATCTTATCTAGATTTGAGCAAGCATTTTTGTAGATAAAGACAAGCTTATTTTAAAATTTTTGTGGAAAGGTAAACACTTCAGAATAGCTAAAAGAATCTTACAGTGAAGACTAAAGTGGAAAAATATAAACTGTGTATGTGTGTGTGTGTGGGGGGGGTTTGTGTGGTAATTAAAACAGCATATTATTGGTGGAGGGAAACTCATATGGATCAATGGAGCAGACTAGAGACCCAGAAATTGACTAAAATAATACACACAATTGATTTTTGACAAAGGTGGGAAGTAGTTCAATTGAAGGAAGATAGATTTTTCCACAAATGATCCTGGAATAGTCAATATCTGTAGGCAAAAAATAAACCTTGACTTAAACATCACAACTTACACAAATATTAACTCAAAGTTAAACATTGATTCAATTACAAAATATTAAAACTATAGGCTTTTTAAAAATAGTAAGAAATCTTTATGATGTGGATAGGCAAAAGAGGTCTCAGATTTTTGGAATAAAAGCATAATGTATAAAATAAATAATTGATTGAAGAATTAGACTACATAGTGTTAGAACATTTGATATGCAGAGTGAGAAAATATCTTTGCAAACATTTATCTGAAATGTTATCTAGGATTAGGAATATACAAAAATTTTGGAACTCAACATTAAAATGGAAAAAAGACAAATAGATCTATTACTAAGATAAATAAAGGTCACATATGTGAAAAATGATATGAATCATTAGTTCAGTAGGTAAATGCAAATTAAAAACACAATGAAGCATTGTGAACCTGTTAATATGGTTACACTATAAAATAGTGTCAAACACCAATGGCTGATAAGGATGTGGTGACACTGGATTACTCATATGTTGCTGGTGGGAGTATAAAATGATACAGCTAATCTTGCAAACAATTTGTCCAGTGTGAACAAACTAAACTTATTGCTCTCAAATGACCCATCACTTGTATCTCTGGGTGTCTCTTCCAGAAAAACAAACAGCTACACACACACACACACACACACACACACACACACACACACAAATCTGTGTACCAAAATTAAAAACAGCTTTATGTTTAATTGGAAAAAAATCTATCTATATCTTCTTTAAGAGGTAAAAGTCACCAACTTTGACTGTCTTACATTCATACCCTGGAATAACAATATGCAATGTGAAGGAACAATGTCTTTATACAAAAATAATTTGGATAAATCTTCAGGGAATTATGCTAAATAAAATAATCCTATTGTGAAAGGTTTTGTATTATATGCTCCTATTTATAAAATATTTTTGAAATTATAACATTTTGGACTTGTAGGACAGATTACTAATGGCCAGCACTGGAGTTGGATGGCCTATGAAGTAGAAGGGTTCCTCATAGTGTTGAAGGCTCTGCAGTATTTTGACTGTAACACTGAAAACAGGAAGCTCCACAGGTGATATAACTGTGTAGAAATTAATACACACAGGAGTATAAGTAAAACTGGAGTAACCTGAACAAGGCTAATAGATTATAGCAATGTTCATACCCGGTTGTGATATTACACTATAACTTGGCAAAATATTACCACTGTGAAAATTAAATACAAGCTTCAAAGAGTTTTCAGATTCGTTTCTTAGAACTTTATCTTTTTATCTTTTCCCCATAAAATAAAATGGGAAGTAAAGATATGTATGCTTTGACACATGCATGAACACAGTTTGTTTTCCTTGTATCGCAGAGGAAGATCCTTAGTGATATGCAATTAAAAAACAGTGAAAAAAAATTAGCAGAAGAAGGAGATTATACATACCAAAGAGAAGTTTGCACCATGTCAAAGAAGCTATCAGTTCAGATCAAAAATTGAGGGTTCTGAAGAAATGTTGCAGAGAAAATAAATGGAGCCCCTGCATTAGAAATTTGATTGTTTTGGCTAGATAAACATGAAGTGAATAAGAAGCCACATTTCTTTTTTTGCTGTTGTTTTCTGCATTGAACAATGAAATTTACTAAGCAATTTCAGGTAAACAAAAAACAGTTTCTCAAAACTGTGGATACGTACCACAAACTAACATGCACCACTGTTTTGCACAACTGAAGATGTGTAGAGTAACCAAGTGTTTTATGGCCTTGTTGCTAGGGACAGTCTCCATTTATTATGTGTAGAGTTTTTTATTCATGGTATTTCTTATTACTGTACATGGCTACTGAATATCTTAAAGTTCATTAGTCTTTGCATCTTAGAGATATCTTTAAATTGGTTTTTTAATCATTTACCCTGTAAATTGTATGATTTCAGCAAAATGAGAACCATCAAAGATAACCAAAACAGTGTTCCTTCCTCGGAAAGTGAGAATTAAAATAACCTTTGATTAAAGGTGTAGTGACTTGATAAGTATCAATTTTATTAAATGTGTTTTCATCTGGATTCTTTAAAAATTCTTTAATAAAATTTTATGTTTTAAAACAATAAATGACAATGACCACTGGTCTCAATGGTTATCTCTGGTTTCTACATATGTGTTTCTTTGAGAAATTAAGGAAAGTTTGCATGGCATATTAATTGGGTATGATTGTTTATATGGATGACAATATATTAGCCATTTTAACTGGGTGAGAGGAATCAGTAACGTGTAAAGGTCATATGGTGAAAAAGCCAACACAATATGAAAAAGAGCATTTGTGGATGGTGGAAAATGTGCTATTTAATTAGAAAAATACAGCTGACAAAAGAGCAAATAGGAAACAGTAAGTTAATGAATGATTTTTCAACCTTGGGAACAGGGTCAGGATGAAAAATTTTACTACAATGGGATTGTTCTCCAACTATTACATTTGCAGTTTTCTTGTAATGAGTGAAAACTCCTTATCAAGAAAAAGCAATTACTAAAAAATGTACCTTCTTAGAAGTAAATTTATAAGGTGAACACACTTACCTTAGAGATTAAATCTTAAAAAAATAAAAAGATTGCTAATGTTCTAAGGAAACACTAACATTTTATTGGTTGTCAGAAGTTGCTGACAGGTTGTTAGTAACAATAGCAAGTGTTTGTAAAAGAGTGTCAAGCTTCCTGTTAACCAGTCTGTGTGACTGTCAATTTTAGAGATTCATTTTATTGGGTGTACACATTATCAGATAAAATCACTAAGTGTGTTGATTTCATTGTACCCTCCACCCCACTATAACTTCAGAAAATGCACTGATATTTCTATTCAGCTCTGCACTAACGCACCTGACTACTTCCTGAAACATTAATCAACCACAGTGAGAATGAAAATCAATATAACCCTGAAACATAGCCCTGGATACCAAAAATAAGTGTAAAAAAGACAGCATTCGGTATCTTTCTCAATGTTCTGGAGAATTGTGCTAGCACTGCAAAGTGCAACTATTCTTTTTTCCTTCTGTAAACAGCTATGGATATGAATTTTATATGGCATTTTCAATGCTAGGTGATGTATTCCCAAAACAATATTATTAAAGGCTGAGTCTCTGTCCTCTACCAGCTGTTATTTATGATTGCTGCTTTGTGGCAAACAAAATGGTAAACACAAATAAATAATGCTGTGCTGTGTCTGTGCCTTTTCCCCACAGTGTAAAAAACAAAACTATACATTTTGATATTTGCTCAGAAAAGGGATCTGTGAATGTAAAACAATTTTCCTTACAAGAGAATGTGCAAGGAAGTAAAACTAAGGAAGACAATAAATCCTGTTGTATGAAGTAATCAATTGATAAACTGGAATTTGGGCAGGAAAGTTAGAAAACAGTCTCTTGCAACTGAGCAAATAAACCAAGCCCTGGCTGCTCTCTTTCTTTGTCTTTCTCTCTTTTTTCATCTCTTTCTCTCTTGCACACATGACTGTTAAACACACAAAATAGAGATGGAATCTGTAATTTCCCATAACTTTTTATATTTAATTGACAGTTAATTTTAGAATTTTTTATTAACTATAATTAGTCTTATTTTTCAAATAAACAGGCAATGTCTTTCAGTAATCACTGATACTGGCTTTACCCTAAGTAAAGGGTAATTAATTTGGGAAATAATATGAAAGGTTATTGTACCTTTATGTTTTATAAAACAATTAAGATATAACATATTATTTGTTTACAAATAAAATAGTAAGAATTTACACAGTTTGCCTGCAATCTTGGTACATTGGAGAGAACATACAGAGAGAATACTTCCTTGTATTACAGATTTAGTAGTACTGGTATTTAATTGTTTATTCCTATATTTCATAATCCTCACTGAAACATAGATTTTATACTTCTGTTTCCAGTCCTGTAACTAATACTTTTTATTTTCTGACATTATCTCTAACATGCTATTACAGTTTTCCTTTACACAAGAAATTAACAAAGCATGTGATATCATCAATACTATTTTACAGACAAGAAACTGAAGTTCAGGGAGCTAGAATATCTATACCAGTAGACAGTGTCTACCCATATTACTCAACATTCTTCAGGGGCAGCACTTTCTGTAATCCTTAAACATTTGGAATGCCCAACTCTTTGGAATTGATTTTCTTTTGATTTCTCTTATCTGGACATTATCCTTCATCCTTCTTTCCCATCTTTTCCTTATTCAGGGAGTGGACAAGTTCCACCAAAATGATGAACTTCATTTCATCCGATAATCACTGGCTATAGATTCCTGGTTTGTTTTTCTGTGTCACATTTCTCTAGTTACATTTCTTGCCAATGAATTGGTTTCATCCCAGCCTAGTGTAAATTTAGTTTTATTTTTTTCTCATGATTTTCCAAGATTATTGTTTTCATCATGCTGATTCATGATTTAAGTGTCAAGAGTGATAAGATATATGGCAAAAGACTGGTACACACATAAACATGCAGTCACCCATTACCTCAAATGAGAAGAAGGGATCACTCATCCTTCCTCATTGCCCTTCATCCCCTTCAGGTTCCACAATTCTAGCCATCAAGCTGATGCAGGATTGTCCTCCTTTATTTCTAAGATTCTGTGCTTCTAATGCTACCAGACTGAGAAAAGTGCCCCTCAATTTATTTGTTTATTCACAGCAGTTAAGAAATATAATTCTGGGCATATGGGGACTCCTGGGAAATGGTATTTGCATCAGTATAACTGATATCTCTTGTTAACATCTGCTAGATAGCACTGATCCAGAGCATTAAGTGGAAGCCCAGATCATTTAGCAGTTGGAATTACTGTTGTGTTAAAAATCAGTTAGAAAAAGAATACTTAATGTGAGTTATACCTCTCATCCCTATTATTTCCTTCCCACTGCTAAAGAAGATAATTGCTCAGTAAGTATTCAAAGAAATTCTTAGGAAGGTGCCAAGGGCAGATATAAATCCCTAATAATGAATAATCAGGTGGAAGCTGTATAAAAATGGTAGAAGAATGCTTTTCATTGCTTTTGATGGATGTTTAAATTCCTCAGGAATAGAAGAATAAAAGGTGATTCCTAATCCCTACAATTAAGACATTCTAATCACCAAATCCCATTTTATAAAATAGCTGCCTGTGATGTTTTCCATGTTTCATATATATTCTTTGAGTCCATTTCACAAGAAGATTAACAATCTTCTGAGCTGTTCATAATTTTACCATTATTGTCATTGCTCTCATCCTGAAGTGTTGAAGGAAAGTTTTCTAGACGTTTTTCACAAATCTGCTAGCCAGGGACTGTGTTTTCTGTTTCTGCTCCTGTGATCACACTTGGGCTCTTAAACATTATGCTGAGGGGGAGTTTAGAGGCTTCCAGGAAATTTCATTCCAAATTGCATGGTGGCATCCTGAGTTTATATTTGGGGGGGATCTAATGCTGGGCATTCTGAGTCATTCTGGGGTTTTTAGCTTTTCTGTATTAGGCTTATATAAATGAATCAATGAATGCTAACCTTTTGGGTTACCTAAAGATTATGAATAACAATAATTATATGCTTACCTTTTATTGAAAAGGATAACTAATTACCTTTGATATTTCATTCCCTAGAAGGAATCTATAATTTTCTTTTTCCTGTAGTATCTGTGTGCTGAAAATGTCATAAGCTTTCATTTTGGCTGGCAGGGTTTATGATGATTAAGTATGTATATTAGACTATTCTAGAATCTGCCATGGGGATAAGCACTACAGTAATATTATCTACTCTGTTGTTTTACAATTTAGTGATACTATAAGAGTTAAAGAATTTTGCCTTTATTTTATAAGTAATTTAGAATAACTAAGGAATACCTGTTCTATGATTTAATTCCAGGGGCTAGGGATTTAGCTCAGTGGCGCCTCGCCTGCCTCTCAAGTGCAATGTCCTGAGTTTGATCCTCGGGTATCAGGGAAAAAAAAAATTCTGATTTAATTCCATAGTTCTAATTTTAAAGAAGATACTAATTTCACTAGATTATTTTACTTCCCATTTAGGGGGAGAAACTCCTTGTTCAAGCCTCCATACAATTTAGAAACAATTATTCACATATAAATCTTTTTTGTTTTATTATAATGTAAATTAATTTTAACTGATACATGAAAACATAAAATTGTACATATTTTTTCAGTAGAGAAACACCACACTTTAAAAGACATACACTTTTTGTAAATATCAGACACACACAACAAATACATAATGCTGCAATTACAAGAAGAGGAAAAGGTATTTCTGAACAAAGTACTCCATTGCAAATGAAAATTAAAGTCTTAAATTTTGCACGTATGGCTCCATTTTATATTATTTTTATATAAAGTATTGTATGGTAGAATTTTTTAAATATGCTTAGTATTAGAAATTGAAACTTCAACACAAAAAATAGATGTGAAAGAAGCGTATTATGCTTGTAAAGCTCATCACAATTATGATGCTTTTGATGAAGGTTGCTGAGTTGCCATTTCAGCTCATAGTTGAACTAAATTTCATTGTACTTCGTAAATGTATTATGTTCAGCAGTCCTACACCCAAGACCACACACATACACTATCATAATCTCACATGTGAACAGTTTTCCACCACAATTTAGGATATAAGAAGATAAAATCAGGATCTTGAATGCAAATGGTAGCAAGAATAAATGGATAGTGATATCTAGAAAACATAACACTTGCTGTACGTTTCCACTTGTAATCATTACCCAATGAGTATTTAAAGGTCCATTCCATAAATAAGGTAAATTAGAGTGTCATCATCTTTTTATTTATCATTATTTCTCAATATCATTAATACCTAATGTGTAAAATAATCATGAACAAAGTAGAGTATTAGTGTTTGGGTTTATTCTTTGCAAAAGAATGTTGCAATCATCTAGTGCCCAGAAGTGAGGGGCAAATTTTACATAAGGGCAGGAAATATAAACCCACACTTCTGATATTATATATATAAAATAATTTAAATAGGACCCAGAAACCTTCATGCATTCTTTCAGTTAAACATATTAAATGTTGTTTCTGCTAGCAACAGATATAAAGTTAGAAAAAATAAAACACATATGTATAAATGTATTAGAAGAATTTTTAAAATTATTTGATCTTTTATAGATTAAAACTTTATCACATATCTATTATGTGAGCACTGGGAAAGGTGCTAGGAAAACAAAGTAGCTTAGTCTCTATTATTTTTCATAGATTTATTATTTCATTATTTCGTTCATCATATGTTTATCATGCAACCATCATCTACTGAGAGGATTGGTTGGTCTTGAAGATACAGAACTATTTATCTAGATTCCCACTCGATGTGTGAAACAGGACATTCACCAAGAAATTTAATCTCAAAATATCTAAGTGAACTAACTTTACTTACTCACTAATCCTTCTCTTATATCCTCTCTACTGACACTTAACTTTACCTCCAACCTTGACTCTTCATTCTGTCTTACATCATTTCTATGTGTGCAGCTAGAAACTGAATCTTACAGATGGTGGTATAATGAATCTTAAATATTGCAGTTGAATGTGTTCCTTTCTCTTCACTTCAATGCCAGCTACATCAGATGCTCCTAATTTCTCATTCAAACCATCACAATTAGTATCTATGTTGAAGCTCCCTCTTCTTATCTGCTATCACCATACATGTCAGTATGCTCTTTCTCAATGAAAGTGCACATTAGCACTTCGGTGGCTTCCCAGAGGTTTAGAATTAAATCCAAATTAATTACATGGACCAAGAGGTCAGTTGAGATCAGTTCCTTCTCTACCTCTGCTGTTTTATATCTAATAATTTTCTCATTTATATTTTTCTTTCCAGTCAAATGCTTATCAAATTGTTTTATTTTCTGATAGAATTTTTAGCTACTTCTCCTAGAACTGTGAAAATGATCATATGATATATGGGTTTTTCTTCTCATTTATTCTTTCAGTCTGATGAATGGTATTAATTAACTTTTAAATTTTAAATCAACCTCACATTTTTGGAATAAACTCCACTTTTGGTTGATGGATAATCAATTTTTGCATAGTAGATTTAAAAAAATTTGGAGGAGTAATAGACATAAAAACATGTTTACAAATTATCAATGTGTATCTCAGTAAATAATCAGAAGAAAAACATACTCAGGTACAGAACTAAGGTCAATAAACACATTGCTGTAGATTTAATGATTATAACCCCCAACAACTAATTAACATGTTAAAACCCAGTCTTCAATGTGACTATATTTGTTGATGGAACTTTGAGATGTAAATGGGCCTTGAGAGCAGAATGATCATGAATGGAATTAATGCTCTTTTTAAAGAGATGCCATAGAGCTCTTTTGCACTTCATGCCACATTAGGACATAGAGAGAAGCCATCCTTTTATGAACCAGGAAAGAAAAGGATCCTCACTGGACACATGATATGCTTGTCCTTGAATTTTGGACTTCCCTGCCTCTAGATCTGTGAGAATTAAATTTCTTGGCTTCTAAACCTCTCAGTTGATGTAGTTTTTTTTATACCCCTAACAAATGAAGACTCCAGCATATGCACCCTTAAAGGCATCCTTAGTTTCCCTTTTCAGTCAATATTTCTGCCAATTAGAACCACTTCTGATTTATAATGAGATAGAATGGTATATTATGTTTGATGTGATTGTAATCTATTTTTTGGAGCATCTTACATCCAATGGTTGGTTGGCATGGCATATAAAGGCCTGGCTTCCTTTTGCCACTCACAGTTGAGACAGTTCTGGAAGGCCAATTTCCTAGCTTCAGAGCATTCCACTGTGGCCTGAGAGGACTTCTTGTCTCTGTGCCGCTTACATTATGTTATTTCTCTGAACTCTTTCTTTTTAAGAGAAATAATTATAGTACATAATGCACGCAGTCATGGAAATTATATATGAAATTATGCATATAAAGTAATTTACAAAATGCTTAGTATATTTTAAGCATTCATTATAAGGTTCTTGTATGTAGACTCTGTAATTTATATTTCATCATATTTGAATCCTAAATTATTAAAGAATTAGTTTATTGCTTCTATTCTAATATGTTCCTATGATATCTTCATTATCTTTCTTGTTCCAGTTATTATCATGTAACAAGTATTTCCAAATTTGGTGGCTTAAAACAGCCATAATGGGTTCTGAGGATAAGGAATTGAGAAAAAAATATTGTAGAGATAGCTTGATTGTGCTGAGCAATAACTAGACCCTCAGCTATGAAGACTTCAGGGCTGTTGGTGATTCCCATGGCTGGGGGGTGCTTATCTGAAGACTTTTCACCCTCTTATCTGACTTCTAGGTGTGGAGGGCTCAAAACCAGGAATGCTGACTACTGCCTCTACATGTGCCCTTTCACTGGGCTGGGTTTCCTCATAATATATGGCCTTAGGGTAATCAGAGCTCCAACTCTTAATTTATTTAAGTAAATTAAACTGGAAATCATAGCCTTTTGAACACTGACTGAGAAGACATCCAGCATAATTTCTGATTCCATTCTGATTATTGTATTCTGATAATTTTATAGCTTACAAGACAGTCATAAACACACTAAAATTTTAGCAAAATAGATAACATTTTGGTATTTTGTTGCATAACTTTTTTTTCCACTCTTCACAAGCTTAGGTCCACGGTGGTGGGGATATGCTCTCAGTTAATGAGGGAGTTATAGCAGTCTCCTTTTGTCCATGATTTCTATTACTTGTAGTGAACCTCAATTCAAAAATATTAAATGGAAAATTTCAGAAGTAAACAATTCTGAAGTTTTAAATGCCACACTATTATAAGTAGTATGAGGAAATATTGTACAATGTTGCTCTGCTGCTCTACACATGAGTCATTTTGTCCAGCATGTTGACACTGTAGAAGCTGCTCTAGTCAAATAGAAGTTGTCTTGATTAAAACATCAACTGTTCCAGTGTAATGGTGCCTGTGTTCAAGTAGCTAGTGTTTTATTTAATTATGGTCCCAAAGTAGTGATACTAGCAATTTTATTATGGTACATTATTATAACTATTCTATTTTATTATTTATTCTTATTATTAATCTCTTACTGAGCCTAATTTTAAACTAAACTTCATCATAAACATTTGTAAGAAGATGTTTAGTATTTAGAGAGCTGAGTACTATCTATGATTTTAAGCATCCATTTGGGATCTCTTTTTATCAGGGAGGGCTTCTATAAAAACCTTATCTTATAATTACAAACTATAGCATAGGGTAGAATGGAAACAATGAAAAGTATAGTACAGATTATAACTAAGGATTTTGATTTGGCTTAGGTTTTTTTGAGGGCTTGTCTATGAAAGTGACATTAAACTTAGACATCAGTGGTCCCTGAAATTATAAACCCTTTATCTTATCACTAATCCTGAGAAAAACACAGGTGTCTAAAAGCAAGCATCTCTCAAAACTAGATGAATCTGGCTTCAGATAACTTTAAACTTTAACTTTTAACTCCCTTTCAGAAGAGACCAGTGACTCACTGGTCACTAACCATCGGAAGATCATTTGACACACACATGTATTAGAATGACATATAATCAAACACACTCTAAAAGCCTCCAAGAGAGTGTTTGTCAACAAAACAGATCTAATTGGAGACATTTGTGTTCATTGGCTACATTAGCAATCAGATATTCTCTAGCTCATCATTCTCAAATGAGGTCACTGAATTGGCTCTGGCCTCTAAAGGTTACTTCTTATTTTGAGTATACTTAATAATAGAAAGAGAGCATTATTTGAGATACTGTGACATCTAAGGATTTATATCAGATGCTTTTCATTCTGTACTACAGAAACACCAACAAAGAAATTCTATCATCATTATCATTTATATTGAGTGAATTCTATGTTATGCACATTTTCAAGAGCTGCAGGAAATAGTTTATATTATTTTTGTTCTTTCATCACTGAAAACTACAAAAAGTTGGCTCTTAATTTTCTCAAAGCCACACATCTTTGAAGTGGCCCAAATCAATATTACTAAGGTTTTTTTTTGTTGTTGTTGTTCTGTCTTGTTTGGCATTTTTGCATTAAGTCTTGTGTTCTGGTATTTGACTTGCTTTTTGGAAGTCTAAATAATTATTAAGATTAGTCCTTTTCTATCCTTCATTAATATTATTATTTATGACAGAAATGTTTTGGAGCCAATTTTCAAAGAACAGGACATTATCCTTTGGGACTGCATAGCTTGATTACACTTAAATACCTCTTACTAATGGGCCAGAGTAGAAGAATTTCACCTGACAGAGGGGCAGTTCTGTGATTCTGCCACTGTGACCTTTCACTGGCATATCTGTGCACAAAAAGGAAGACAAGAGTTTTGCAGCATCCTGCACTGGTGATTCCCAAGCCAGCTACCCAGATTTCTAATTTTAGCTCCAACATAAAAACTGCAAAGATTCGTCACTCCCTTCTTTGGCATAAAAATAAAGATAAAATTTAAAATCAGTACCTTTCCTTAGACTCATCAAATATCTGAGGTTGCAGAACAAATTCTCAATGTAATAAGTGTAAGTGGGATATCAGCAGGAGTAGAGACTAGAGGTGAAGGCATACAGTATTTAAAGTAATGATGGTTAAGATAGGAGGCAGTAAGAACACTGTACCAAACTGAAAAGATATTAATGGAAGAATTTAACATCCACACACACAAAATAAAGAAAGGAAGAGAAAAATTACATAGATACAGACTTTTTGTACACACAAAAATTAACTCAAAATAGATTACAAATCTAAATAGAAAAACGTAAAGCTTCTAGTAGAAATTATAAGATAAAATATATATGACTTTGATTGTGCTGATGAGTCTTTACATACCATATAAAAAGTGGAATCTATGAAATATTAATAAATTGGATTTTACCAAACTTTAGAGACTTAAGTTTTCTCTGGGGAAGAACATGTGAATAAAGTAAAACAACTTCCACACATTGGCAGGAAATATGTCCTAAGAATTTATTTAGAAGTGAATATTATAAGAATTAGAACTAAAAGTAAGAACATAAACCATCCAAATTTAAAAAGTCTGAAAGGAAAAAAGAGAAAAGAAAAAATATGAGAAAAGGAAAAAAAATGGAAACAAAGTCTTTATAATTAGGAAAGGTTGGAGGGGGTGAAGAGAGGGCAGGGGAATGGGGAAAATATAAGAACCAAGATATATCATGTAAAGGTACAAGATCCCAATGATGAATGTAACTGCATTGCATACCTAAAATGTACCAATAAACTTAATGGAAAAAGAAACTCTGAACAGACCCTCAACCAAAATTTTGTGAGGATGTTGATACTCAACATAATTTGCCATTAAAGAATAATAATGATAATTAAATGTCACTATATACTTGTTAGAATGACAAAAAGTAAATTTGACACTACTAAGTGCTGGTGAAGTTAGAGAGCAAAATGAAAATCCCATCCTTGATGATAGGAATGCAAACTGCTATAGTCACATGGATCAGTTTGTAAGCTCCTTTAAAAGCAAAGAAAATAATACCATGAGATTCAGTAATCATGTACCAAATAATAAATACAGTACACTGATTTGAAAAATACACACACATGGAAACTTTTATGTAGATGTTTAGAGTAATTTTATTCATGAAGTCTTAAAAACTGGATACAAGAAGAAGCCATCTCATGGATTACTGAAGAAATGAACTGTAATGGGTTTGTAGAATAGAATGTTGTTCAACATTGATAGAAAATGGCCTAGAAACCCAGAAAATATACACAGGGCTACTGAATTCATATTGCTCAGTGAAATACATGACCATGTAGAGACTACGTATTGTTTGCCAATGATCAGACCTTTTGGAAAAGTTAAAACTATAGCTACATAAAATTGATGAGTAGCTGTAGGCTTGAGTGTTGAGTAGACTGAAGCACAGGATGATACTCAGGGCACTTAAACTCTTCTGTCACAGTGAATACATGACACAGTGCATTTGTCAAGACACAGAACTTTATAGCACAAAGAATAAAGATTAATATATGTAAATTTGAAAAATATTTAGGAAGTTGGGGAATTCCAGAATGGAATGCAGAATGTGACAAAATGTGTTACAAATGTATAACTAATGTGGCATGGGGGAAATTGGTGACAAAATTAATTTTGCAACTGACTGAAGTCTGTAAAATTAAAAACAAAAGGAACATAAGCAATGCACTCTAGTTGATCATAACCCTCCTATTTATTCATAAATGTATTTCTTTGTAACATATCAATTTACCCTCATTCCATTCAGTCATTCCTTCCTTCTTTCTTCTTAATTTTCTTCTTCCCCACATACATGCAATAATTGGCTACCTATGGTAGAAAACAAGACAAATATCATATCTTTCTGTTTGAAAATTACAACTTGCCAAGAAGATGCATCATTAAAATCAACAAACAGAACGATAGAAAAATGAACAACAAATAGAAAAGCCACATAAAGGAATATAATAAATTACTCCAGGATACAAAAAAAGGGACACATTGAAAGGTTACACTGAAGGACTAATTTACATATAGTGGAAAAGCCAACATTTTTTGTTTGTTCTATTAACTGTGCCACAAATATATTCCAAAATCATTTCTCATTCAGCCAAAAAAATAAAGACTAAAACATAATTTTTAATCACAAACAATGAAATCAGTAGATTTAACTGCTACAGTTCTACACTTACAAAAGCTTAAGTGAACTGAAATGTGTTTCTCTTTCATGAAAATGCTGCATAGAGGCAGTTCCAGGCTAGTTGATGATCCTGCTCCATGAAGTACTCAGGAATACAGGTTTTTCTCCACTGTTAATTCCAAACCTTAGAGTGCAGCGTTGTTCTTATGGTAAAATATGGCAATTATAGTCTATGACATTTTATCCCAATTCAGGTAGCAGATTGGAAGAAAAGGCCTAAGAAACGGTACAGACATGGGAATCTGATGTCACTTAGGGAAAGTTTCAGGAATTTGATACATAACACACACACACACAAACACACACACACACACACACACACACATATATATATATATATATATATCGATGTTTGACATAGCTACAAATGAACATGGGAAAAGTGATATATGTTCTGGACAATTATATTCCCTGATAAAAATTGTGATAAAGGCAAAAGCTAGTAATTAATATCATGCCTATTTAGAATCCAGAGGCAAATAACTTGGTCTTTCTTCTTCTATAACGTGGTCTCTTTCATTATTTTTTCATTCACTTACACATTATAGCTATTAAACTATACTAAGTATACCTCTAAGTAATAATGAAAATTTCCACTTCTGCATTTCCCAACAAAATGATGATAGCCACATGAGTTAGCATCAAATCCTTGAAATGTGGTTTGTGTGATCAAAGAACTAAAACTTTTATTTTATTTGCTTTCCTTTACTTTAAATTTCAATTTTGATAGCCACATGTGGGCAGCAGCTACAATGCTAAAAGTATAGCTGTAAAATTCCTAATGCTCTCATAGCAAAGATTAGCTTAAATTTACTTCCCTCCTTATGACAGACCACTTAAGGATTGGTTTAGCTTCCTGATAAGGACAAGGTTAACACTACAACAAAGTGGACAAAAATTTGTCCCCAAATACATGCTCCCCCCCTTCTGTATCTATTTTTCCATCAAAATTTTAGCTTGTTTTTTCTCTGACATTTAGTTGCCTTTCATATTTTTCAGTTAAAAATGAATAGTAAAACAGATACAACGAATTTGATTTGACCCTTTATATTAATTCATAGCATGGTCTGGGAGCATGTAAATATTCATCTATTTCAGTAAGTGATGGCATAACAATATGTGGTTCTAGACTAGGAATGATATAATCATTCTAGGGGATGTGATATTATTTTATCAAGTCTGAAAGATAACACATTTTCAAAAAAGTCAAGAATTTCTATCATCTGTCATAATCAGTCATCATACCCAACATACTGTGGTACAAACACCCTTTCTATATGAATTTATACATGTACTTCTATGGGTCCACAGGTGTATATTCACATATGAGAGAAATATAAAGTTTACCGTGTATAAAGAAGAAACACATGAAGTACATTGGTTGGCAAGTACTCGTGAAAAGTGAATCTATTTCAAGGATGTTAGGTGAGAAAAAAGATTAAAAAATTCATTTGAAAGCAAATAAGGAGGGTCTAAAATTTAAAACTACAGTCTTATAATCAGAATGAAAAGGATAAAAATTGTATAGAGAAAAAAGCAGTTTATCAAAGTTTAGCAAGCATATGTATGTTTTGCAATGTTCTTGCTTAAATTTCATTTCTCTTGACGTATTTTCTTCCAAAACAATTTCCCTCTTCACTACAGTTAGAAATTTAATCTTTGCTCATATCACTCTTTTAGTTCCAAACCTTGGCTCCTGCTAGGAGAGAATTAAGTATCTCTACATGTTGAGCTTCAGGCAGAGCATCAAGTAAAATCAATTGCTGCTTCAATTTATTAAGTTATTTCAAGGAAATTTCTGAGTATGAGACATTTCTATCAAAAAAAAATTAGAGTTTCAAATATGGAATCTTTCAACTATCACACACTTAGACTGAGCATATTCTTCAGTTGAAAGACAAACACAGCGGGGAAACCAGACTATAAAACTTAGTTATAGTTAATAAGGAACACAAAGAGATTGTTCATTTATTCAGTGTTGAGTTTTTCAGAGATTAAATTAAGAGTATCATTTTTATTTCTATGAAGAAATATTCTGCTATATTTCATGTCAAAACTCTTTTTATATGTACGTTATTAACATTTTTATTTCTAGATATATAATGAAAGGACTAATTCTTCATATGTATGGAATTAACACTTAAGGTTATGGAGGAGCTACATACCGTAATGATAATGCAAAGCTTAGTGCACTGATAAAGGGGCCAAGGGTTTATATACGATTTACTAAAAATATTCCATCAGTTATCATTCTCACACACACAAAAAAGATCTTGCTCATTCCAAAAATTAGAACAAGGAGAAAGATCCTTAAGGTTCTCCACTATTATATACAGGGTAAAAAGAAAGGTTTGCTGTGAGGACTTATTTCTCCTTAAATAAGGCAAGATTATATATGTTTCCATTAAAGTAAATTTTCCCTGGAAATTACCAAATATAGGAAAGAGAACAGTTTGGAGAAATTATGATAAAGTGTACAGATATTCATTAAAAAGGGGAAAAAGTGTCCATCTTTTTGTAAGAGCAGATTTTGAGAAAGAAAAGAAGGTGGAGGATGGGAGAGATGTCTAAGACTATTTATTTAATTAGAAGAAATTTTAAACTTTCAAACTTTTAAAAAATACATGTCTTAATATAATTTTAATGTTTTATTTAATATTAAATATTTGGACCCATAACTTAATATTTAATTTTAAGGATTAATTATCTAAAATGATGTCATTAATGACCTATAGGATATTTATTCCATAACAGTATAATAATATTTCAATGAAGAATATCTTTGCTTTGTTGAAAATTTGATTACAGAATTCTCTTAAAGGAAAAGGTGAAATAGGGCCCTCAGAAATTCAGTCTCCTAAGTGAAGGGTGGGGGAGACATTTTCTATGATAGTCACGGTGACCATTAAAAACGGCTTCATATAAAAATGTGTGGTTTTAGGAAATGTCCCTATTTCCATTGTTTTATTTTTAAGACTACCTTAAACCAGGAAAAATTAATATAACAATATAATTTCTAAAAGGAACACAGCACTTGGTTTAGACAATAAAAAATTGCAATTCAGAGTTGAATAGTGCTTTTATAGCATTTTTGGAATGCATTTCCAATAAATGTTAAGAAAATGTTTGCTATGTTTATTTTTAAACAATTTGTATTTTTACTGGAAGTCTTATTCTAAGGAAAATGCACTTGAGCTTTCATTACTGACGATGAGAATCTACTTACATTTCAAATAAAGCGTGATGCGTACTGTCAAACATGTATTGTTCACAATAAACTGTCACAAAATTCTTGCTTTTCTTGCCAGAATCCAAGATCAGATTTAAAAATAAATCAAATATTTCCTGAGAAAGATTGATTTACTAAATGCTCAGATGAAAACAAAAAGGATTTTGTCTTGAATGTTACATAAGAATTACCTATAAATATGCTTCAACAACAGTCACAATGCTACATGGTAATAGTGTTCATGATTACTAAAGAACAATTTGTTTAAAATTTTCAAAATCTGGAATTTGATAGAAATGTTATTATGGAAATAAGTAACATTCTCTAATATACTAGAAATATATTATTTTCCATTATATTACCTAGTTATGATATTCCTTGAGTCCATGGCTACTTGTTAAAACGTTTTTTGGCTTTATTTGTTCTAAATTGCACTTACTTTATTGGAGGATATTTTAATCTAAGAGAAAGGATAAATAGTAAATATGAGTGGTGAATAAACAAAATGGTTTAAATTTGAACAAAATTATGATATTTTCCTTAATGCTACCATAAATGTTTCTAAAATATCAAAAAAGTTCAAAATTCTTGTGTAATTACTTTGTAACAAATTACCACAAATTTAGAAACTTAAAACAGCACACTTTAGACTCTCATAGTTACTGTGTAAGAGGAATCGGCACACAGACTTGTGTCTGGAATAAGGCTTCAATGGAGATGTTGGCCAGTACTGGTTTCATCTCACCTGGGGAAGGATTGCGGGGAGGATCGGCTGGAGGCTGGCAGGGAGGGCTGTCTAAGGACAGCCTTCGTGGCCATGTGGCCCTTTTCTTGGGAAAGCTCACTCCATGGCACTTGCTTCTTCAAAGCTAGCAAGATAAACGCTCCTCACAATACAGACATTGGAATCTTATATAACATAATTGTGTACAAATAAGCAAGCATTTCTTACTTTGCTAGATCGTACTGCTCAGCAGCAAGTCACTAGTCCTGCTCTCATTCCAAGGGAGGAGACCATACAAGAGTGCGAATACCAGGAAATAGATGTTATGAGAGCCAATTTGGGGTCTGTTCACATCAGACGTTTTTAAAACTGACAATGGCTACCTGTTTCTTACTTGTAAATTTCTAATCTGGTCTATAGCAATTTCTATATTCTCACCCATTGCCATTTAAATCCTTTGTCTAATTTTCACACACACATATTCAAATGCTTTTAAGAAACCCTTACTTTCTCAAATATCCCACTTGTATGACTGACTATTCCCCTTTCACCTGGTCTCAGATAACTTTCAACACAGAACTATTGTGTTGCTTTTAGAATGAACTATGTGTATTTGTTTATAACTACTCTTTGCAACTGTACTATACATTCTATATTTTTTCAATGGACTAAATTTTGGCATGTATTCATTCAAAACAAAGATATTGTTACTTTTTCTGTTGAATCCAGGGTCTATTGGAAACTGAAAAACCCCAAAATAAAGATAATAGAATGCACAAATGTCTAAATGAATGGGTATATAGATGATTTGATAGCAAAAGGATATCTAATCATTGATTTTTTAAAGTTTAATGTCCTTTAATATTCTGTTGATGTTTTGGGTTTAATTATTCTAAAAGTATTAAAGATTGTTATCAATCTATCCATGAACCCCTTTAGTAGTGGTAATATTAATATTAGTTTAGCTATATTCTATGTTTTGAAAGACTAAAATTCTTCTTCCCTTACAATTTATTGCTTCTTTTTGAAAAAAAAAATCTGAAAATTATGGGTAATTTATTCCCTTCATGTAAGATATTAAAGATCTGTTTTCCAAGTGAACAGTAATTAGGGAATTTAACACAGTACACTGGCATCCATATAGGACAACATATAGTGAATTAGTTTGTAAAACCAGTGAGCCCACAGGCGCAGAAGGTCCAGAAGGTCCTTATGCTTACATTAGAAAAATGTATGCAGGAATGCCTAGTATTTGGGACACTCTGACAGACAAATCTAGATATAGTATATGAAAACACTGATTTTGATTAACTTATAATTATTTAATATTATCACATATCTGTAATAATCCTAATGTCCACATATCTGTAATAATCCTAATTTTCCTAATGGAAATCTTTAACTTTGAGCGGATCTTATAAAATGGTATCTAGCCTATATTTTCACCCCACAAATATTTCTCCCAAATTCTCAAAAGTGATAAAACCCTGATCACTGCTTTTAATAAATTTATACTTTAGAAAAGCTTTTTGACTACTGCTTCTTGGTAATCTAAGTGGCAACCTCTCTACAATGCAAAGGATAAACATTTAAAGCATAGAAAGAGTTGAAACATATGGTCTCACATATTGCTAATGGTTAGGAGCACAGATACATGCTGGTGTGATACGTGTATTTTAATGCATCTCTTGGGAGATGTTCCTCTAACTCTCCATCATAGATGCCTACCCAAGGTCTAGCTGACTTCAAAGATAACAAGTTTTAACCAGACTAACTTGTATTATTTAAGGATGAATTAAGGCAATACACTCTTAAGTTACAGACTATATTCACACAAAACTCTAAAAATGTTCTGAAATATTCCAGAAAAGATGACTAGAATGTCACAGGAATTTTTAAAAATATTTGCACAGATGAAGGACAGATTTTGAATGAGAAAGCTGCGGTATTTACAAATTCTTATGACTCCATAAGAAAGACGAAAAACATCAAGGATATTATTGGTAGCCTCAGGAGGTTATAGTTTGTTCCCTCTGAAGGAGATTAAAGATGTTCTGATTTAAAAGGCAGGTAGCAATTAAGAAGCATGCTATTAGACAACTCTAAGATTAATGATAGCCTTAGCAGGTAGTGTGGGAAGCTTTCAACTAATGGAAATTCTACAGTATCCTTGAAGGGATTGTGAGAGCTACGCAAAGAATTTAGTTTCATCGCTTCTCGGCCTTTTGGCTAAGATCAAGTGTGGAATTTAGTTTCAAGGATATTCAGAACCTCAGACTTAGTGCTCCTATTTATACCACTACATATGAAATCAACCCATGGAATAAATGATGGGGTTCACTATTTTGGATTCAGAAGCTGCAAAAGTCACATAGTGAACAGCAATAAAATCATAACCACTTGATTACTAGTAATTCACTTTTCACTCAGTTTATTTCCATACATGTAATTGTTAATACAGTCAATACAGTTATGTTCTTAATTATTCAGAATCCTAAAGTACTTTTTTTGGTAGAGGTTGTATCTATTGGTACTGATATTTAAAATATTAATTAATTCACTTATAAAACAATATTAAATAATATATTAACCTTAACAACATACTTTAATTTAAATAGTTATTTCAGTAAATTTTAATTGAAAACAATGGTTTTGTTTGCATGTCTTCAAATTGCTTTAATTTTTGGCTTGAAAAGCCACAGTCTCAATCAGTGTAATATCACAGTAGTCTGAAAAATGGTGACCAAAGATAGCAAGTCTTAATAATCCTGGAACCTGTAAATATTCCATTATGAGGGGAAAGAGTCTTAGTTAATGTGATGAAGGATCGTGACATGGGAAGACTATCCTAGAGTAAGAGGGTGAGGCCTCAGTGGAATCAGAATTGTCACATGCCAGAGGTTTTAGGGAGATTCGGCACATGTGAAGAAGAGGAAGTTGTGTGATCACACAGGCCTGAATGATGCACAAGCCCAAGGGATGAACCCAGAAACTTCAAAAAGCAGGAAATTTAATTTTCCTTAGGACAATTGGAGTGAGGTGACTTACATTAGCTGCTGGCTAAAAGTTGAGGGTTGTCAGTCAGGAGGAATTTTACTAACTGAACTCCTTCTGTCCTATTAGAGATCTAAGGAACAAGGTACAGAATCAGCCACACATGCTTTATTGTTTAGAAAACAAGTAACAGAAAATGGTAGCACTTACTTTTTTTTTTATGCCAACCTATGGTAAATCATTTATGATTTAAATTTTCACAATGATCATAGAAGATGAGTATTTTTTATCACACTAGCAAAAATTAGGAAATTTAGAACTTGAAAGTGGAGAAAGCTAGTAAAAAAATATTAGAGCTGGAAACCAAATTTACTTTGACTGAGCTGCCACGGTTTGACCTTTCCATTATATTTGCTATTTTATGGTGTAGTGAGGGATTTGATGAAGCAAATTACATATTTACATATTGAATATGTAACTTAGTCTTAGTTTGGTTCCATGTACTTCAACTTTTGTTTCTTCTTCTGAATAAATAACATTTCATTTCATAAACAATTTAATTTTATTCTGAAAGAAAGTGATTCCATGACTGAAAAACACAGTAGAAGCTATATTTAAAAGCACTATGAATCTAAACTCATTTGGTACAAATAGTCTTATAAGAAAGCTAGTATGAATTGTACTAATATTATGATTTTTCTCTATAGAACAAGGACTGTGAATTTGATTTCCCTTATTCTCAAGAGATTTCACAGGCAATCATTTTCAATGTCCAGCCACACAAACTTAGGATACGCGGTATAGAATTGTCCAAGTGTTTGGAATCTAAATATAAAATGAACAAATCATTGTGGAATTTCATTTTGGTGCCATATTAATCTTCTGAAATTGTACTTATTTTAAGATTTATAGACCTTTTAGTGTGAAAGCAAAAACTAAAAACCAAAAACCTAAAAAAGTAAACAAAATAATCCCTAACCCTAACTCCCACCCCAAAAATCCCTCAAAAACATATCAATTTAAGTAATTAAAAGCTAAGTTAATTTTCATTTTGTTTATACAAAGTAAGCAAGTTCAATTATGACAGCTATCTATTAGAATCTTATGTAATTGGGTGTTCTCAAAACAACTGTGTGTGTGTGTGTGCGCGCACGCGCGCGCGCATGCATATGTGTCCCTTTACATGTGTTTATATGCCATGGCAAAGTGATACCACTTTACTGAGCATCTATGACTAGGTAGGAATTTCATCTAGAGATTTGGGTTTTGGTCCCTTCATATGTTTTCCCTGTTTTCTGGAAATGGAAGAAGTGCTTTGGCTCTTACAGCCTCCTTTTGACAGAGATGCTGCCATCTATATATCTTGAAAGCTAACATAAAATCAATAGGTATGATTATGCAATGTAGCTGCATTTGTGGTGCTAAATTATCTAGAAGCATCTTTAAATGAGTTTATTATAAAAAATTCATAGGCTTTGCTAAAAGCCAATTTAGGCTTTGTAATAACGCAAAACATTATCAACAAGTACCAGCAAACAAGAAAATATCAAGTGATATCTGGAATGACATAAAATGTGATATTAATTCATTAAGTGCTAGCTATTGTTTAAGCTGAGATCTGAGTAAAAGTGTGTTGCTGGTGGATTTGCTAAGTTTCTCTGCTGGAAGTCAATTTCCCTTTTACCATTTGACACCTCTTAGGTGAGGTACCTTGAGCCTGCAGTTATTAGCAAGTCAAAATTCCAATGCTTAATGGCTGCTTGATGGAGGTGAGGTAACAAATAAAGAAAATGTATGTTTTTCTACTGAGATTCCAAAGCTAAAGAAATTAAAAATAAATTTTGGTTCACTGTGTATCAATGAAAAAAATAATCAAACATTATTTGATCAAAAAGGAATAATGTTCAAAATTCACCCTGAAAGCAATTGACATACTAACGAGGCTGATATTGTGTCCACTGGTATTAGGGCCACTAATGTGAAACTAATTATAATAATATAATTATAATGAAGAAATTATATAATGAAGATAATGAAAATAATTAAAATACATTGTTGCAAGATCAGAAATTATTTATTATAATTTTCCTTATTTAAATCTGGCCAATTTTTGTAGGTATAGTCACAGATACACCTTTGGTATAATGAATGTCCTGGTAAAATGTTAAAATGCTAAATCTGACAGGAAAATTAAAGTTCATTTGATCTCTGATCCTTGTTTAAAAAAGGTCTAAAATGTTTAGTGGCTGCTCTACCCATAACTGAGATGGAAGTCAATCAATAAGCTCATGTCCTTGCCTCAGCTATCCTTCATTCAATAATATTTACTGATAGGAAAATTCCCTCACTCTTTTCTATAAGTTTTAGCTAGATGAACTTAGTCACCAAACACTGATCTTTACTAAAATGATACAGGCATTTAAAGTCTTAGAACCATAAAACTTAAATTCACAAGAGTAAGCCACTAAAAACATAAAAACCGCAGGCTTAAGTACAGACTTTCAAGAACATGGTCCATTCTTGAAATAGCATGAAGGGTCAATAAATTGAGGCTTTCTTAGATTAGACTCTAAATGAAAATACCACAAGAGCTTGAGTTCAAATCGTAGTGTTCCTAATGCTTTGAAAGCATATGAGAAGAGATATTTCTAAAGGTGTTGAAATAAATTGAAAACATTCTTTGTCAAAAATATTTGTAGATGAAATCTATTAATTTATATTAATATTATTACAGATAAATCAACAGCCCATTGATGTGTGAAGGCAAGAAAGATATTTAAAAGCTGAGCAATAATTATCACCTAAGAATGCTATCCAGATATTCCCAAGTCACTTATATAGTAGATTTATTGTCTAGATAAACACATACATTTAGGTGTTCTCCACAGAAGAAATATTTTTAAATGGTATAATTGAGTTTTCTGTGAGTGGTAAGGGGGGGCAGGAAACTGCCTCAAAACAAGGGTCACTTAAGCTATTGCATTCTTTCTTTTTGTGTTTTGTTCTATGTTTTATATGTTATTATTTTAGAATAAGAGTGAAATAAAGAATCCAGGTGACATCATCAAGATAGAATTCAGAATGCCAGTGTCCTTCCTTCCCTGTAATGTGGTTAATGATTGCCATTTGTGTCATAGCAATTCAAATTTGATGTAGTGTACTATAAAAGATTAAAATATTTTAGTTCACAGAGATATTCATTTACTAGACTACGTCATACTAATTACTATATGTTACTGATTCAAAGTGACTTTTCTGACAATATCACATATGTGAAGTCAAACTAACTACCAAAGAGGAAATAAAATAATCACTTCAGGCAAATGGAATCAGGAAGTGGTTTGTGAAAGAGATGCACTTGGCCAGGAAGTTGAAGTAGATTTTAATACACAAAATATCAAGGTACTGTAGGCTAGAAGTCAGCTGTCCCATAATCAACCAAAGCTAGCTAACACAAAATAGCCACCTGACACCAGTCAATATACCCATTACTTATCTTTAAGTGATATTTGACTAGAATGCCTAATGATTTTTCTCCTAAAACACAATCACCTTTTAATGTTTTAACATCTGCTCAAGTCTACATTTGGGCTCTTAGAAAAAATCACCTGCTAGAATAATTTAATTTTGTTGTACTTATCACATTTAATACCATCTTAAAAATGAGAAGTCTTAAACAAGATTGATTAGAGGTCATTGCTTTGGGCTGAGGTCCTGCACTAGCCCCTGGAGACCAAACCAAAAGTAATCATTCACACTAAAATTTCACAAAACCAAATCAAGGCTAAGTTGTTTATTTCAACCTCCTAAAAATAAGAGAAGAGATAATAGTAAAATCTCTAAACAGGCCAGTTGTAAACAGCATTAGAAAGTCTGCTTTGCCCTTCTCAAAGAGAGTAACCTGAAGTAGCCTCTGCTATTTATATCATATTCTTTATTTGTTCCTGCACAAAGTACCTTATAAAAACCAATTTTTCCATTATGACTAGCGAAGCACTTTCCTCCTATTTTTTTAATATATGAGATGCTACCTGACTCATGAATAGTTCATAAAATCCAATTAGATCTTTAAACTAAATTTTGTTAATGTTTTAATTTTTGTTGGAAGAATTATAGTAAAGTGCAGGTTACACTTTTCTATTGATGTTATTTTAAATACACTAAATATGTGAGTGCAATTTGTATGTTATAACAAAAATTCCAATTATTATAATTTTACTTATCTTTTTAATGACTTGCTAAAAAATGGTTTTCTTTTTAAAGTTCAAACTCTAAGGTAATTTTTTAGGCCCAGCATGGTGGAGTGTACCTGTTATCCCAGTCTTCTGGGATGCTAAAGCAGAAGGAACACAGGTTGGAGCCCAACACGGGCACCTTAGCAACACCTTGTTTAAAAAAAAAAATTAAGAAGGGGCTTGAGAGATGGTTCCAGACAAAGTACCAGGGTTCAATCCTAAGTACTTCAAAAATAAATAAATAAATTACATAAATATAAATAGATAAATAAGATAATTGCTTTTAGGAAAACCAGTCATAATTGATCATTAGATAAAAGTTATCTGAGAAATATTAAAGTCTTGATAAACAATTAAAGTTTAAGTTGCATTTAGAATTCTCAATATATGTATAACACTTAAAGACAGTTATTTTTAAACAGTGATTACAGGGGCCGGGGATTTAGCTCAGTGGTTCCACACACCTGCCCCAAGTGCAAGGTCCCAAGTTTGATCCCCTGTACCAAAAACAAAAAAAAGTGATTATAGGTAAACTGATATTATAACCAGTAGTGTCAACATACTGAAAAATTTTACAAAAGAAAGCACAGAACACATCAAAATAGTAAAGAAATTAGTGGGGGGAATTATGTCATGCTTTAAGAGATTAGAGTGTCAATAAATTGGGAACATATATTAGAAGAATTTGACTGAGACAGAAGAGAATTTTTAACAAGCATCATGACCTTGTTTTTATTTTAAGACAATTTATAAGCACCATGTAGGCTAGATTGAAATGGAAAGAAACTAGAGCAATGCAATTCATCAGGAAATGATTTCAACAGTTCAGGGTGGAGGTCCTGGCTCTTGACTCAGACTGGGCCAAGGGGAGACTATGGTGCTCTGATTGCAGGTAGCTGGAAGGATGGTAAAGTGTATAAGTGGCAGAAAATGCTGTTCTAATATTGTAATCTGTAACAGGAAAGGAGCACAGCTATGAAGTGAGCAGCCTAAGTAAGTAAAGGACTCAACTTAAAACAGAACCAACAAGTCTCAAAACATGAATATGATCATATCTTTGGAAATTTTAATATAATTTCTTCCTGTCTTGATTTACCTCACACTATAACAATAAACACTTTTATGTTACTAAGCTCACATTCCAGTGTACTGCAAATCCTTTGATTTATAAAAACACTCGACTTCATAGTTCTTCTCATTTATTTATTTTAAATTATATTAGTGAATGCTAATATGACAAATGGCCATGAATCGTGACATTTCAGCTTGACCTGAGTAAGAACTGCCCAGCAGATTAGTAAAGCTCTAGGTATACCTATGGATGATTAGCAGGTAGGGCACAAACTGAAGGGGTAGCACACCCACCTGGATGTGGGTGGCACCAACCAATAGTCTCATAGCTTGGACGCATGAAAAAGGATAGAGAAAAGAAGTTGTTCCTATTTGTATTCAGAGGAGCTCCAGTCTTCACCATTATCATTGCACGTTGGTATCCAGCTCCTTCAGGCTTCCGTATTCATGCCAGTGACATGACTTCATTTTTCCTTATGGCTGAGAGTTCTCTTAATCTTCTACTTAATATAATTTTTCAATAGTCCCTCTATTTCTAGATGATATTTTAAGATTCTATTACTCTGCCTCTTTCATGTAAAACTAGATCAGAACATGGGAAGACTATAAATGTGGAATGGTAAGCAAATTGTATCATTATTTATTCCAAATTGTAACTGCTATTGAGCATTTCTTTTTATGTCAATATTGAAAATATACTGTAGTTAAAAGTACTTGCAGACTTCCTACAAAGAGAAATGTCAAATACTTTCATGTTATATTGCAGTTGTTTCAACTATCTCAAAATCACATTTACTCTCTAATTTGAAAATACCAACATAATCAGTCTTCTTGTTTGCAGAAACATAGCCAACAATAAGCAGCACTGTCAATACATTATTTACCCACCAAAGTTTAAGCCACATTTTCTTATATTGTTTTCCAGGGTTCTATTGCTTAAGAGGTAAATTGAAGGCCACTGTTATCTCTTACATATGAAGTGTCCCCAAACTTATGTATTGAGGGTTTAATCTTTAGTGTGGAAATTTCAGGAGAGAGAGTAGGAAGATGATGAGACTATGGGAGTGCTAACTTTAACAATGGACTAGCTTCATCAGTGGGTCATTTGACTAACAAAACCACATTAGAGTATAGTGTTATAATTCAAGCTAAGCAATAGATTTGACATCTTGACGATTTTCTTTTCTTTTTGTTTCATAAATTTATTTTTAATACTACATATTTGTTATACATAGCAATCACATTCATTGTAGGGAATTTGTATTTTAACATAATATGTTTTAGTCCTTCTTTTTCCCATTCCCTTCCCTCCCCTCCTTTCAACCCCTCTTCCCCTCATTTACAAAACCTCGTTTCCATTTTTCCTTCCCATACTCATTTTTAAATCCCTTTTCCCTTCCTTCCCTCACCCCCTTGTTCCTCTTCCTATTTTTTTTCTTATTCTCATATTAGTTCTATTCCCTTCTTTCCTTTCCCCTACCCCTCTGACTTTCCCTTACCCTTTGCCCCTTTTCTTCCTATTTCACATTATCTATTATACCTTTTATTCTTATTTACACTTTCAGTTTCTCACTCTAGAGAAACTATTCAGTATTTACATGTGTGTCCTATTTATTTCACTTAAGAATATCATCTCAATGTGCATCCATTTAGCAATAAATGTCTCTAATTTCTCATTTTTTATGCTGAGTAGTAATTCATTTTATTAAAAAACCACATTTTCTTTATCCAGTCTCCAGTTGATGGGCATTTGGGCTGTTTCCAAGTTTTAACTATTACAAATTGTGCTGCTATGAACTTGGGTGTATATATATCACTGTGGTATGATTCTTTTAATTTTCTGGGGAAGATATTCAGTACGTGAATACCTGGGTCAAATGGCATCTCTAGTCCTAGTTCTTTGAGGTATCTCCATACTGATTTCCACAGTGGTTGAAAACAAAGGGCTTTTTTCTATTTTTAACATGTTCTACATTGTAGACTACAGGAGATACTCAGTCACCTTCTTTATATTTTGATTACTGGATTTCAGTATAATTTATTTTGTTAAGAATATTTTATGTATTAGGTTTTTATCACTATGGCAAAATGCTTAAATTCAACAACAAAGTAAGAAAAGAGGTTTATACAACTCACAGTTCTGTATCAGTTCAGTTCTGGTAAAGGACCCATACTAGATGATAATAAAAAATGTATTGGAGTAAGTGGTCACATAATGACTGAAAAGCAGAGAACTTGAGGTCTCATCCCTTTTAAGGCTATTCCCCAATGACCTAATAACTCTGACTTGATCTCCACTTTTTAACAGTTTCACCTTCCAATACCATCATTCTGGAAACCAGCCTCCAATCACAAGTTACCCTTGTGCAGCATAATTAAACTATATAAAGACCATAGAAGTATTTAAAAGCATTATCTGAGAATCATTTTATAGGCTTCCTCTGAAATTGCTACAGTTATAAGCTACAGTTGGAGCAAGTGAAGCCTCATTAAATATCACTTTGATGGCACTGTTTCTAAAATTGTGCTACACTTAGAAGACATTGCATATTAAAGTAAAAATATTGTAAAAGTCCAGAAGGAAACACTATCTTGGCAATCAGTAGACATACTGAACCAAGGTAATTTGTGATTGACTGAAAAGGATACTGGCCTATAAATCTTGATTTTTATCTTGTCTTAGCATTGGGCAATTCACATTTTCTAGGCCTCTCATATGTAATAGTTTGGATTTCTCATAAGAGTTAGTATTGTCCTAAAATATGATTATTTATTTTTAAATTTAACTTTGACTAAAGAGAAATGGAAAGTTCAGACAAGGCTATACAGTAATAACTTGGTTCACAAATGCTTCTGTTTGTGAACAATTTAGTTTGCAAACAGAAGTGTTTGGCAAAATTTTGCTTCTGTTCATGAACTCTGCATCAAGTGAAGACACAACTGTGGCTATCTTCCCCAGCCTCATGGAATGAATTAAATTCATGAACTGAGGTATCACTTTATAAGCATAGATTCCAATTACAGGAATGAGTTTTTTGAGGAGTTTCTTGTTTACTTTCCCTGTTGCTGAGATAAAATACACAAGATCCAAAGTTAAAGGAGGAAAGGTTTATTTCAGCTCACAGTTTATAGAGGTTTCAGTCCATAATTGACTGGCTGCAAGGCAGGGTAGCATAGAAGAGTAGGATCATAGAGGAGAAACAGTTCAAGGTGTGGCAGGCAGGAAGCAGTGAGCAGCAAGCCACAGCAGCAAACCTGCCTTTTCCATTTATCCCATTCAGGCCATAAGCCTCTTGAGTAGTGCTATCCACACCCAGGGTGGGGATTCTATCTTCAGAAATTCCATTCAGCTACACCCAGAACTATGGTAATTCTAGTTGGTGGACTAATTTAGTACCACACACCCTTAATCCTAATATCACACACCCTAGATCCAGCCAGCTCTGAAAAGTGCCATACATGAGTAGGTGAGGCTTTGTTGGGACATCTAGACACAAGTCATAACAAGCAGCAAGCCCACTAAAGAGGATGTATCAACAGAAATGGGTGTGGATTTCCAGGAAAACTTTGAAAAAGATTTGAGAGTTAGAGATTCTGTATTTCCACTTTGGTATTTCTTTCTTTTTTACCTAGAACTGAGGGTTTTTGATTTTTTTTGATGAGTAGAAGCTTTCTCTCTCTGGGCTTCTGTGCTTTAATCAATTTGATTGAAATACAGCTATGATGTAAAATTTCTAGGGCATAGCCATCCTTTAACTAAATTTCCTGAATTATGCTTAGGTTGATATTGCACAATTATGTGTATATTTTGGCATATTATTTTTGTGATGTCAATATAATTTTGTATTTCTTATTCAGAATACTTAGGATTTTGATTTTTCTTGTTTCAGATTTTTTGAATTTTTTAAATTTGGGGATTTGCACATACATGATAAGATATCTTGGGTATGAGATCCAAATTTAAACAAAATTTGTTTCTATTTCATATACATCTTATGCCTATAATCTGAACATAATTTCATACTTTTTTAGCATCCCTGTGTTTGACTACAACTTGTCACATGAGATCAGGCATGAAATTTGCCAAATGTGGTGTCATGCTGTCACTCAACAAGTTCTGGATTTTGGAACATTTCTGATTTGGTGTTTTCTGATTAGTGATATAGGGCTTTCAGAAAAAGAAAAACAAAAATAAGTCCTTCTTAAGTCATTTACAAGAGGCATTATTTTACTACAAAAAATGCTGTCTTTATTAAACAGTATTAAATAATATGATCTCTATGTCTTGATATATTCAGTATATCAAGTGGTTCAATGCTATGTGCAATTCTCTGATATTTGTTTAGTCTCGTTGTGAGATTTTTCCTTTTTGTTTGTCATATAACTCTAGAGAGTGTTATCTACTATAATGTGATGCACAATTATTTAAATTATATTTATACAAATACTAGTGCCACATAGTCTCCAGATATAAACAGGAAATGGTACAGGACTTCATATCAAATATGAATCAAATAGGGCAGCAATGATGCTCCCAAAATAGTGCTAGTATTCTTGGATAGTTTATGGGTCAGGTAGAGGCATGGGAAGATGAGGAAATAGACATGAGCCAGCCCATCAGACCTACCTAACCATGAGACCAGTCATCCTTCATATTGTCAGATTTTGGTGTATCACCATCCTAGGTCATTGGGTAAGGCCACTTTAGGACATCCAGACATGGATTAGCCAGGTCAGACAATAAGAACAATACAGCCAACCTAGAGAATTATGAAAGTAATAATTGTTTGCTCCTTTGACCACTAAGTAGAGTCTGAGTGCTCGCTTCGGCAGCACATATACTAAAAGTAGAGTCTGACTAGCTTGTTATGCAGCAAAAACAAAATAATAACAGGATAATGGGATCAAATAGGAATTTTAGTTTCTTATTGTTTTTTTGTGTTTTAATATTGCCTTAATTAGAAATCTGAATGGGCTTCAATTCTAAGGAGTAGAAATTAGTCTAAAAGACAGCACCTATGTTCCTAAAAGGATAGGTAATATTAATAACATTAAACAAAAGTTAAAAAAATAATGTTTAAATATGAAATTTAGATGTGGAATGATCTAGTGGAATAGGAAAAGTAAGAAAAGGTTATTCTGTTAAGGTTTGGGGTTAATAAATTGAGGTAATTATTGTACGTTACCTTTGTATTTATGTTTAAGATAAAGTGCAAGTCATTCCTTGATCCTGAATAAGAATCATTTTAGGGTTTTAAGGACAGTAAAGAAGCTTTTACATATCGCTGTGAAAATGAGAAGATGAGCTGAGCAAAAAATACCTTATGAAAGACACTCTCTGGAAATGTGAAATGGCACACAGCTGAGAACGTTTCAATTTTGTGATTCTTATTGCACAAAAGCCAATCCAATAAACTAGTTTGTAGTTATTAATAAATATATGTTAAGCCTTAGTCTCGCCATCTGTAAATCTCAGAGACATGCTGTGTACCTCTGAGGTTTAAACAAAGAGTTCTCTTCACTGCCTTGGCTGAAGGTCTCTGAGTTCTGCTTTCTTAATGCCTAATCACAGAATCAAGGCACCAAAGGAAGTTAGCTTTTGACTTTTATAAATGGTCATCGCTGATCCTCTTATATACAGAGAACATATTTTGTATGATTATGTCATAGTGTCAAATTTTTAGGAATTTCCCTCTAAACCCCTGATTCAAGCTTTTGATGAGAATTAATGACACTGATGATTAATCCTTGATTTTTGGGTTGATTCAAGAGACAATCATAAATAATGGTAATAATAGAAAAAGCTATTGCTTAAAAAGCTTGACTTGCTTCTCAAAATGAGATAATTGAGGTATTAACTCTTTATGGCCTGCAATGCTTACACCCTGCTTTGGGCATAGTCAATAAAGCAGTCACCCACAGATAATAACAGGGACAATCTTATAGATACTTCCAGATAATAATTTTTAAATCCTCAAACCCTGGTTAAACATCAGTGGAATATAGAATTCATTATTCATTGTCACATAATTAAGAAGTGATTATATGAATAGATAAATAAGCATTCTATTGTGTGAAGATGGTACTTGAAATAAAAGATAATAGTTTTGTTTAACAATCTTTCCTGGTACTGAAATCAGTAATTTATAATGACAGAACTTATAACATATGTATTTAAAGTAACTTATATGTATTTAAAAATGCAAATTTCTATAGGTGATGAAAGTCTAAAAAATCTTTGGTGTGGAAAATAATTTGGAACTTTTATGCAATAGTTCTTGAAAGGGAAAAATTAGACAATGATAAAACTCTCTAATGACATCCACAATTTCTGACTATCTTTAAGGTAGGGCTTATTCATGACCTCAAATATTAGAAAAAATATTAGAAAATATTAGAAATATTAGAAAAAACACTCAAAATAATGTCAGCTAAATTAAAAATAATGTTAAAATACTGTAATGGTGTCTTAATAATAAGTTGGGAGAAGATAAACCTCTTTAATTTTTTTTGTGTAAAAAATTGAATAAACATAAAGGATAAGTGAGTATTTCCGCTTTGGATGGATATATAAACATATATGGGGGATAAGTTAAATCTTCATCTGTTGGTTTAAATGACAACATTTTTGCTTAAGTTTTGAAGAGTCTGTCTGAAACAGACCAAAAAGTAACATGCACTTTAGATATATATATATATTTTTATTTATATATTAATTGATACATTTTAGGTATACAATACATTTACATTTATCATTGGGTGTTTGTACCTGAACATGATGTATCTTAGTTCTTATTTTTTTCCCCATTACCTATGCGCCCTTCACCCCCACCACCCTTCCCTTTTTACATAGACTTTGTTTCCAGTTATTTTCTTTCTCATAACTTTTCCTTTTCTTTCTTCCCTTTCCCCTTCCCCTCCCACAGAAACAACTCCAGACATACTCAGCCACCTCATCTTTGACAAAGGAGTCAATTGCCCTCATTGGAGGAAAGATAGCCTGTTCAATAAATGGTGTTGGAGAAACTGGATTTCAACCTGACAAAGATTAAAACTAGACCCATACCTATCACTGTGCACTAAACTAAGATGGAAGTGGATTAAAGAGCTAAATATCAAGACAGAAAGAGTAAACTTGATGGAAGATAAGTTAGATAGAACTCTCAATGACATTGGCATAGGAAAAGACTTTAGATATATTATATAAGCTACTTTTAACATTTTATGTAATGTCTTTCAATCTTCTTTACAAAATGTTAAATCAATATAGAGCTACTTTGTCATGCAAAAAGTTTTCAAGCAAAGATATTTATATTTAGATTTCTGAATATAGTGGTATGTCGAGTGGTTCATTTCTATGTCTCAATTCAAGATAAGAGTAGAATACAATGTTACACTAAACTTCCCTGGCATATTTTGTTGTTGTTGCTGTTGTTGTTGTTCTACTTCATTGCAGTGGATAACAAATGGATTTCAGAAGTCATGAGCAATAGTTAAGAATGGATGATTGTCCGTGACATCTTGGTTCTCATGTTTTTGTTCTGGAGAAAGGTCTGCAGACACCTACTAATGTTTTTGTCAATCTCTTCCATACAATCATCATGTTCATTAGTGAAAAAAGGGTATGCATTGCGTAGTTGCTCTATGATGCAGGAAGTCTTTGTTTCTGATAGCCCAATGGTAATTGTTTTGCAATAGTAAGAAAAAACTGAACAAGAAAAAGTACAAAAAATTTTTATATTATTACAATGTCTCCTAATAGTAAAAATTGTTTTTAAAGAAATAAGAACACATATATGTTCTTGTTGAAGTCTAGTACTCTTAGTACTTTTTGATTCAAATACTTTTATTCAGAACTTTGAGAAAGCGCTAAGCAAAATTTACTGTTAATTTGAAATTTATATAGCAAGCACTATCCATTTATTATTCATGATTCTGCTAATGAGCAGTCTTTTCACTAGTAAATGAGTAATTGCTTCTTCCTTCAAATTTTTTTTCTCCACAATGAAACATAAAATGTCTAAGGAAAAAAAACTGTATGGATATGAGATACATCCAAAATAAGTCCATATAAACTAGGTGCCAACTTATCATTTCCACCTGAGCCCTTTCTATCACTTGTACATCCTCTGCTGTTTGAACAATTTGCCATTCCTTGAATATTTTTTGTCTTTTGTACTTTAGTGCATTTACGACATTCTATCTGCTAAAATACTTACTTGTAAAAAACCTAGCCTATATATAATCCTCAGTAGTTATGTGACTTCCATGAAATTATCTTCAACCAGCATAATGGAAATATTTCTTCTAACTGCAATAACATCACATATAATGTCACAGAATCTATTATAGTGGGTTCTCTACATATCATTTATCCTACTACATGAAGAGCAGAGCTTCATACCTGTGTTTCCTGTCTTAGCCAAGGCCATTTTTGGCCAGCTGTTAGTTCTCCAGCTGACCCTCAGGCATGAGTTAGCTGAGCCAAGATCAGCAGAACCCAACACTAGTCAGCCAACCACACAGTTGGTTTATAGACACATGAGAAGATAAATCACTATTGATTTATGACACAAAATTTTGCCAGGGATTGTGCTGCAACTTGCATACAGTTTGATCCCTCTGAAACACATGCTGAAGCGTGACTGCTACTATGGAAGTGCAGCAGGTAGGGCCTTGAAAAGCTGACTGTCACTGAGAAGTACTAATGCGTTTTCTGATGGAATGAATGCTCACTCTCCTTGAAATGGATGGGTTTCTGAGAGGTAGTGTGTTGCTGTGAATGAAGGCTGTCCCTATTGTTTTTACCTCACTGGTCGGGGACCTTTTCCTGCTGAACTCTGCATGTAATGAAGCACCACAAGGCCCTCATCAAATGTGGCTGCAAGATCTGGGATGAGCTGACTCCATACACAGGAGCCCAGTGAACCTCTTCTCTTTAAAAATTACTTCTTGGGAGGGGAAGGGGAAAGGAATGAAGGGAAAGGAAAAATTATGAGAAAAGGAAAAAAATGGAAATGAAGTCTATGTAAATAGGGAAGGGCGGAGGGGGTGAAGGGCGTACAGAGAATGGGGAAAAATAAGAACCAAGATATATCATGTACAGGTACAAGCACCCAGTGACAAATGTAAACATATTGTATACCTAAAATATACCAATAAAAGAATTTAATAAAAGAATTTAAGGGAGAAAATTACTTCTTATCAAATGTTCTGTTGTAGCCACAGAAAACAGACTATTATATTTATTTTGCATTAATAGATAACTGTTATAGTAGTTGACTGTTTATAAGTTCTATTTATTCTAATGGATCAATACTTTAGTCAGATATTGTGGTGTGCTCCTATAGTCCTAGCACTTGGGAGACTGAGGCAGCAGGATTAACAGTTCAAGGCCAGCCACACAGTGAGGCCTTGTCTCAAAAGCACAAACCAAACCAAATCAAAATAAAGCAAAACAAAAAATTAACATCTGCATTCAAATTGCAAATGTACATCCTCATGGCTATTCCTCTTGTCATCTAGCTCTTGGTATACAGAGTAACTTATGATGGAGTCAATGATTGCTCAGATCTCATTCTTAGATCTCTGATGATAATCACTCTTTTCATGATAATCTCTGATAATAATCACCCTTCATCAGTTTTCTTCCAAAGATGCTAAAGATGATCTGTATGCTGTTTTTCAGAAGTTTTATTTACTCCAGCTTAAGGAAAAGTTCATCAAGTGATTTACACATTACCCACTTATATCTCTGCTTCCTCTGTTCTGAATCAAATAGCTACTAAAGTTTCAAAAGTGGATAACACTGGATCTTTGATCTGGATTTGAGAGATGTGGTTTTATTTTTCCACTATGGTCTGATGTTGTATACCTTGGAGTTAAATCTTACCTCAGCTATTTACAAAGAGTGAATAATTGAACAACTTACTTTTATTCTGTAAAATAAAATACATAAAATGAATTAATACAGTGTATACATTATGCTTTCATGATTTACATATATGAGTCTTAGAATATAAACCACATTATTGATTATTTGGAAAAATATGTTAAAATGGTGCGGGTAAAATATTTTATTGTCACATAATAAGGGTTCAACAAATGTTTGTTATTACAACTAAATAATTGTATTTTGATATAATAAATGTCTTACTAGAGGTGTGCACAATTTATTGCAGCAGAGAGTACAAGACAAATTATTCTCCATGGACAGGATAGACAAAGCAACAAGAAAGAGATAAGATTCCATTTGGGCCTTAGAGGATGATGAGGTAGAAAAATGCAGGAAAGACAATTCCAGATGCTAATTCTAGAATAAAAATGGGCAGAAAAATATCATTGTGTGTGAGAAGCACTATTATGTATTAGAATGCAGTGTTCACATTGATGAGGGAAAAGAGATTAGTTTCACTACTTTAAAATTGGTACAGTATAAAATAAATAAATGGAAGTACTGTCTAATGAACATATACTGTGTACCATAGGACTGTGTTAAGATATTTTGTTGAGAAATCTTAATGACACTGTAAAACTGTAGTAGATGATATCATTATCTCACTTGTTTGATGAATGCATAAGAAACTAAGATTCAGTTACTTTCCCAAGGTCACTATATTGCCACAATAAACTGGTCATATGAACACATAATGCTAAAATCAGGATTTGAATGAGGCAACATGCTGAGTTCATATCACCTCTTAGATAATACATACTTAGCTAAAGATCCTTAATTTTATCTAATTAACAGAGAGTCATAGTATATCACTATCACTAACATGCATGTATTAATCTAAATAACAAATGATACTAAGAAACTTTAAGGTCTGTGGAACTGGGAATATGTGCTCTGCCAATACACATTCAAATGTTTTTCTCAGCAAAATATAATAGTCA
>NW_004624802.1:7531409-7585247 GCF_000247695.1 Heterocephalus glaber | reverse complement strand
ATATAGATCATATTTGCTCAAGTTGTCAGTTTCAGTGGTCTTAAGCAGTGAAGTATCATGAAAAAATTTTAAATCACAAACTTACATGATAAGATTTAAAATTTAGATACTATAAATAAAGCAGGATTTGATTGAAGTCATGAGAAGTCAGAGAGAAGTATGTGAGGAAAAACATAAACCTGAAAGAGTAATCAAAACCAGAAATGAAGTTCTTGGACTCAAGCCCTGCCAGTGAGGAAGATTAAAGACAATAACAGAGACCCTAGCAATTGTCTAATGGAGCAAGCTTGTTTTATGCCTTAAAAAAGAAGCTCAACAAAAGCCCTCCAAAACAGCTCCTCTTTTCTGTATTCAGAAATGTAAACTGCTGGAAAAATGCTTCTTTAGTAGGGGTTTAGGGGAAACTTGAGACTCCCTTTTA
Organism: Heterocephalus glaber; assembly: GCF_000247695.1. Next base: position 7,584,826 of record NW_004624802.1, on the reverse strand, counting down.
GTATTATTTGATTTGTCTAGAAGTCAAGAAGAGGAGGAGGAACTTCATTTTTTTAAGTGCCAGGAAGACACAGGCAGAGCTGATGTGTCATCATGACACCAAACCTGCATGAATGACAAAAACGTTCACCTTCTTAGGAAAACTGTTAAGTCCCAGAATAGCCTGCATTCAAAGTATAGCACTTCTACATGCTATCTTTGATCTATATTTATGTTATTTGTGTAAAAAATGGCAATGCTATCTTCCTCAGAATGAAATACAAATTGTATCATGAGCAGGGAGTACAGGGCCTGGCAAGTGGACAACACAATGTATATTGATCATTTTTACCATTACTTTTATTTTTATAAAACCAGTCCATATAGACAAAAATGATAGAAAATAATTATCAATTAATGGCATTTCTAGAGTATATAAAAAGTTGAGTTATATTTTAAAGGAAGACATTCAAAATAATAAAAGAAAAAATAAAAACAAAATCAATGTGTTTTTTTAATAAAATGAAGTACTACTCAGTCATAAATAAGGAGAAACTAGAAACATTTATAGGTAAATGGATGCATATTGAGGCCATACTCTTAAGTGAAATAAATAGGCCACACGTGTAAATACTGAATAGTTCCTCTAGTGTGAGAAAATGAAAGTGTAAATAAGGATTAAAACGAATAAATAATAATTTGAAATAGGAAGAAAATGACCAAAGGGGTAGGGGAAGTGAGAGGGGAAGGTGAAAGGAAAGAAGGGAAAGGAAAAGTTATGAGAAAAGAAAAAAATGGAAACAAAGTCTATGTAAATAGGGAAGGGTGGAGGGGTTGAAGGGTGCACAGGTAATGGGGAAAAATAAGAACCAAGATACGTCATGTACAGATACAAGTACCCAATGATAAATGTAAATGTATTGTATACCTAAAATGTACCAATATAAGAATTTAAGAAAAAAAACATATAGCAAATTGCATGCTTTCTATAAATATTTCATATCTGATATAAATATATAAAATTTATTACATTTACACATGTATATATATCATACCTCTTGCTTCATAGACATTGTTTACTTGGATAAGAGCATTAGGAATGAAATTTTGCCAAGTGCTTTTCACATTTTAAAACTTTTCTTCTGTAAGTTAGGAACATGGCCTTTTAATCTAAGCACAACACATTTTTTGGTAGCTGGTGTCTAACGTGATTTATTAGAACAAATTATGGTTTCCATTTTTGGGTGACATGGCCATTGTTAGTTTCTGAATGTGATGAAACCATTATATTTCAGTTTATTAATGATCAATTTGAATAGTTATTCGGATTTTGGCAAAGGGAATTAGATTATTACTCTGCTGAAAGAACCACTGTCTTCCTTCAACAAGGCAAAATTCTAATTGAGCATTCAGTACTTAACTATGTTAACATTACTTACCTAAACTATCAAGAAATAGTGTAAACTGAAAAAGCTGTTATATGCCGTTTTCTTTATATATATTTATATTAACTTGCAGAAATCCCATTGATTTTCTCATCGAACGGAAATTTGATAATAGTCTTCATTACAATTATGTAAAATTTACTTTAAAAATTAATATGCTATTCATATAAGAATAAATGCATTGGATTCTTGTATAATTTATGAATAAACATGAAAAATTTGGTAGTGCCATTATAAATTACTATGTTTGAATATACTTTATGTTTAATAGACTCAACTTATTGAGGTTTGGGAAGAATATTTTAATTCAGTCTTGCATTTCTATGATTAGAAAGACATTCAAACAATTCCATAAAAGTTTCACCCTCTCTACTTAATCTTCATATCAAAATAATTCTAATTTTTTCAAAAAAACCCACTTTGTTAACACTTTTGTGTTAACAAAACTAATTAGATATGGCACTATATGGTATACATGCTTTCAACAAAAGGTCACTGCACAAAACAGTCATCATGAATTTTGTCAAATACTGAAAAGAATGAACATCTATATTTTAGTCCATTATATCCACTGGGACCCTGGAACCTACATTTGGATAACTAGGTCAGATGTTTATTGATTTATAATAAATAATTCATGGAAGAAGCAAAGGGTACTTGAATTTTCTCACTGGAACTTACTTCCAGTCAAATAGCACATAAGCAAACATGGAGTCACTGCCTGTTGAGATTTTTCTATTTGTGGACTACCTTCAAATAGATTCTTGACATCAAGAGAATGAGATATTTCAGTGTAGTCTTTTAATTTTCCTTTTGGTATATGAATAATAAATTATGAATATCATTGCTGGCCAGTGGGTAATAAACCCAGTGCAGTGGCAAAAATCTCATTCTATGTTTATTTGTCCTATCATGTCCATTACATAGCCTTAAATGAGAGGCAAATAAACATAGGCCAATTATTATAAAGCATTAAATCCCAAATCATGTAATCTACATTAGTAATGAGAAAAACTAGTAATTGTTAAAATTATTGAATGAAACAGAAAACCATAGTTTCAAGATTTTTAATGAAAATATATTCCAAAGTTACATATTTATATTAAACTTATTTTAATAAATATTACCTATATTTAATACTGTTTCTTTAATACAAGTAGATTGAGATAAAGTAAAAAGGAACTATAATTATATTTTTGCAGTTATTATTAATAAAAATTATACACATTTTAATAATAATCTGTATAATTCATAGCTGAAAGATTTTGCTGAAATATATTTTAAAATATTAATTTCTTTTTCTTTTGCTATAATTTACCATTAATTATTGGATAACAAAATTTGTTCTGTATGACTAAATCATGACTAAAATTTTTAAAAAATGACAATAAAATATGTGAAAATCATCTCTTTTCCAAGAATAGTAACAGTTAACTCATATAGTATTTGCAATGTGACAGTCACTGATTTAATCCTTCTATTAGTCCCATGAACTAAATACTATCATAGTGCAACTTTATAGATCAGGAAAGTAAGGTACAGCAATGCTAAGAAAATTACCAAGATTGCACATCACGAATTCAAATTTATGTGGTGTGGCTCCAGGGTACATGCTGTTAATTGCCATTTTAATATGGCAAATTAAATTCTATTTTTCTCACAGGTGGTATTTAACAATGACAAAAGATGAAAAAATTAGAAGAAGAATGCTTCTATGTACACAAGCTTCAAAGCAACAGGGGGAAGTAAAATAGACCCATGAAAAATAGTTATAGTTTTTTTGAATTTTTGTAATGTACAAAAGATAATCTCCTGAACATTGATATTAGGCATTAATCTTACTTTATGTTTTCCCATCTTCTCTAATTCATTTTCTAGGACCTTAATACAAAGTAAACAGATCTAGGCTGTGGAAATATCCCATAATACATGTAACCATGATAAATACAGTTCGGTACACTAAATATTGAAACTCAATACAGTAAATAAAATTTTTAAAACAGTTGTACAAGTGCTTTACTTTGACTTAGAGGCTTCCTGGCAAATTGGAAGCTGGAGAGAAATTGAAAAAGAAGGAGGAGAAATGTTATTTTCTTTGGAAGGAGAGACTCCTTCCATAATGACTGCTGGCAGTACACTTTCTGCGATCTTCTCTCTGTTTTTTTTTTTTTTTCGCCTTTTCTCACTAAAAAGTTGCTTGGGTGAGAGCAACACTTAGACTGAAGCATCACCCCTTTGTGTCCACAGTGAGACATGATGTGTGACTCACTCAGCTGTACAGGTTTTTCATATTGGATTTTTGGTTGGATTATTGACCAAAGTTAAAAACTCTGAGCAGAATTTTTTGAACTTTGCTGTTTGTGTAGTGAAAAATTCAGGATTGGGGCTGTTTGACAACTGAAGTATCAATGTATACACTGTTTTAAGGTCAGTTAAATTAAATTAAAATAAAATGTATCTTTATAATGCATTTATTCATTCATTAATCAATTTATGAAATACTTTCAAAGCTTTAGTAGATGTTATGAGTTGTATCTCAATATTCCGCCAAAGCTTCAAGTGCTGATAGGCTGGGCTTTTAGGAGGTGGCTGGATCTAGGGTGTGTGTAACTGGATCAGTCCACTGATTGTATTTATGTAATTCTGGATAAGACTGAACAGATTTACTGAAGACAGAACACCCACCTTAGGTGTGAGTGGCATCAACCAATAGGCTTTTACTCTGAATGGAATAAAAATTGGAACGAAGAAGTCTCACTTCAGAGGAGCTCCGCTCTTCACCTAATCTGTCACCTTATTACCAGCGCACACCTTCCAGCCTTCCAGCACAGATCCTGTGGCCTCTTGATATGGACTTGCATATGACTCTACAGTGAACTCCAGTCCTTCAACCTTTGATTGGATCCTTTCAATCTCCAGTGGGCAAATAGTCCTTCTGCACTCTTCCACACCTGTCCCCTGTAGGTGCCCATTGTAAGTCTACTTTGCAAATCTTTATATACTTATATACCTTGCATTAAATCTACAACTCTAGTGAGCATTGACTGATACGTATATGGATAATGGGCAGCCAAAGTGGTAAACTACATTAGAAATTTTACTGTTGTTGGTTTTATGTCTTTCAGACATTGGCATCCATCTCATCAGTTTGTGATTTACACCAAGTTACTAACAAGCAACTATCTGGCAATAAGCCCAGGGTGAATTTCTGCCCCTGACTATGGTGTTAGTAACCAAAAATCTGTAACAATTTAGGATCTGTTTCTTCCATCCATAATGGCTCTGTCAGAATCTCGAGTAAACTGAAAGTTGTGACACCAGAATAAAAAAGTCTTCTTGTACTATATTTTCTAGGGATGGGTATTATAGCAAATGTTGAGTCAACCATTTTTGCCTTAGCATAGAGAGTATAGACCCAGGGGTCTGTGAGGAATGTCTGCGTGCTCTCATTTTTCTCCCTTTCCTCTCACTTTCTGTGATTGACATTTTAGGCTTTCCATGGATTCTGAGACCTTTGTGTTATCCTTCCAATAATCTATCCTGTAATTCCACTAATTGGAACTCATTTCAGAAATTTTCAGCTAAGTACCATGATGACACATACACTGACATGTGCATTGTGTGTTGGCTAGGGGTTTTAGATAAATTTGAAAGGTTCAAAAATAGGAAAGTTGACAAGGATAGAATAAAAATAATTGCCTTGAGATTTCTCTGACAAACAAGGCTAAATTTATTTGCAAGTATATTTAAACAAAACATTTCTCTAAAATTTTAAGCATTCAAGTAGCACAAATATACAAGCCAATTTTCATGTCCTTCAGTATTTAGGCTAATATAAGGTTGACCTCTGGAACTCTAGATAAAAGAATATCATCCAGATGCTAAAAATTCTTATCTTGTTGCCAATGGTTTTATCAACATGAAATTATCTGTTGCACTTCAGTCATTTTGTTATTTATATAACACAATAAAACTTGAAAGCCCATATTTTAGTACAGAAATGGACAGTGGAAGAACATGAAATTAAGCACAAGAACTAAATTTCCTTTAAAAAGAGAAATTTTGGAATAATTTTTTTATATAGTCATCATTTGACTGGCAAAAGGCCTGGGAAGGAAAGCACATGTGATACTCACCAATACAAAAGGTAAAAGAACTAAGGTAAAAAAGGAAGCAAAGGTAAATAATATAGAGCTAATAAATATTCCTAGGATGATGAGATGATAAATATTGGTGACTTTAAATACATTTTCTAATAATCACTTTAAAAATCATTTCATAAATTGTTTTAAAATTTTGAATCACAAATACAAACCTTCTGTATAGATGAATCACCTTCCTTAATAGTATTCAAATTGTGTCTGTGTTTAATTTCCATTGACAGCAACATTTACAATTCAAATTTTATTATATGGCAATGAACTTAAATAAAAATGATGATAATGAATTTCTGAAAGAACAACTATGTGACTCCAAAAGTTATTCTAGGAAATTTCAAAATCCAGAAAGGAGTCTGAATAAAATATTTCATTACAAAGGAGTTGAGAAAAGCATTATTTATAAAATGATATAGTATATTAGTTAATATGTGATTTAAATGTGTACATTTTACTAAGTTTGTAAATGCTATCACATTAATAGCACTTGAATATCACATTTAAAATACTCTACCTATAATTCAGTATTTATTTGAAATAATTTTTGGACAATCTCAGAACATTTTTATCACCTTATAAAATTTCGAATCACCTCATAAAAACGAAAATTAAACATCATAAGGAAATCAAAATTATTTTGATTTATTAGATTAGAATAATTTTAGAAATGTCTTGGTCTGGTAATTTAAAGATGTATCAGTTGTTTTAATTGTTTTGGTTATCACTTCATTTTCATCCATTTCAAAAGCTGAAAATCATTGATCTTGAAAAGTTCTTCCAATTTTATGTCCCTGTGCATTAGTATTAATACAATCCAAGACTACACAGTGGTTTTTTTTGAGAAAGAAGACTTATACTTACATATTTTCAGTCAAGAAAGCAAATGTGCTACTGCTTGTTGCAAGGAAAGAAACATTTGATTTGTTATTGTTCTAACTATGGAACTAGAGCACAGTTAAAGATGCCAAACAAACAAATAAAAAGGATAAAATTAAATCTCAATCATTAATGTAATGGTAACTATTTAGTATTGCCACTTAAAAGCACTGACATACTGACAATAAGTGCCATTTCAAATATTTTGTCCATTTGATGTGGTCCATTTAAGGTAGAATATACAGAGTTTTCTAAAAATAAAAATGTATACACACTTTAGCAATTTGCTGTACTAATAAATGTCTGGAAGGAAATGACCACCACTTCGAGGACCTCTTGGAATTCTATAGACCCAAGTTAACTTGTATCAGTCTCACAATATCTCAATAAATGTTTACTAAAATATTTGTAGAAGTTTTTCTTTTCCTGATGTATGCTTTTTTTTTGGTAGACTTTGTATATTCCTCATCTGCTAGAACTTCAAATGATAGTCTACTTGGAGGTTCAAATTCTGAGCCCTCTTTGCCATTTATTTACCCGTGGACATTCTTAAAGTGCTCTTATCTATGACTTTAATTATCGTCTTTGAGTCGATTATTGTAAATTTATGAATTTTAAAATTAAATTGAGCTTTCTCCTCAAAAATATATTTTTTGGAACTTTAATCAATACTTTTGTACTACACAATGTTTACTTACTCAAGTGGAGTTGGTCCATTTACATAATACATCGTAATTCCTTTTTGTAATCCCCTTTCCTTCCTACCCTTCCCTTCATCTCTTAATACTCTTTCTCTTTGAGAAAGGCTTATTTCCCTACTTCCCTACTTAATTTGGCTCTTTATATATAATTTGGGTTTCTCGTATAAGAGAAACCATCAAAATTTAAGTTTATATGTCTGATTTATTTCACTTAATATTATTATGGTCTCAGTGCATCCAGGTTTCTACAAATGACTCAAGTTTTACCTTTACTGCAGAGTAGTTCTCCATTGTGGGTAGATACCACATTTTATTCATTCATTCATTTATCGATATATAGGCTACTTTCAAGATTTGGCTATTATTGGCTATCTGGATTGTGCTGTTATAAACATGGGTAAGCATGTATCACTGTAAACTGATGTCTTTAACTCTTTCTTAGACATACTTAGAAAGGGAACGGCTGGGTCAAAAGAAATTTCCACTTTTAATTTTTTGAAGAATCTCCATGGTGATATCCACAATGGATGTACTAATTAACATTCCCACCAAAATTCAGAGGCTCTGATATTGATTTGGTATTACCTTTCTGGATTTTTCAACTGTGATACACTAAAACTTAATTCTTGCAATATTTTAATATTCTTCAGTTACTCTTTTTTATTATTATTACTCTTATTTTTGTTACCAGAAAGAACAATTTCATCTACTGCTTTAAAATTTGTGCATTCTATTTGATATTATGTTGATTTCCTTTAAGAACTATAGGTAGATACAGATAGCTATAGATATATCACTATACATATATATATATATATATAATTTCTTAAAATTATCAGTGACTACTTATATTTGACAAGGTACTTACCTTAAGGTATTCAATTACCTTAAGATATTAACTATTTGAAGCTTAACAGCTGATTACTTCTTCTTTTATTTTATTTTCATTTATTCACATTAGGTTTTCCTAAGGCCAATGATAAAATTTATCATTACCCATAGATATTTAATTCAATATCTCCTGTATTTGTTTAGTTTTACTACCTACACTTATAAACATGAATTTTTATCCAGCAGAGATTGTGGTTTTCTATGGGTAATTTAGATCATATGTTGCATTTGAATTAAAGATTTTGGGCCCTCCAATTTTGTCTTAAAGTTATTTTGCATTTATGCTTAAAAGTCATTATTCCACTTGTTTTATGCCAAATTAAATGAGTTGTTTTGAGAAGTTTCATGCCAAATAAATCATGCTCATTTATAAATGGCAATCGTGTTCTTTTTAGAAACTTTCAGATTTTTCTTAGTTTTTATATCTTCAATTTCTGTATGGTATGTTTCAAGTAGATTTTGATTCTTTGTGACATTTCACATGTACAGAGATACATACACACCTATACACACACACATAATTTGAGACTTCTCACTTTCTTCAATTCTGTGTAATTACAACACTTATTTGATCATACATTTTCTCACCTTTATGTTTTTTCCTTATCTTATTTTTTTCTTCTCTTGTAATTGCTTGTGAATATTTTGAAACTTCTATTCCCATTTTTTATGCCCTTTACATTTTCTTTTCTATATTCTCTGTTATTGTATCCTTTCCTCTTACCATGTGTAATGTTTTTTCCATTTGATCTTTATATGATAACCTTTTGTTTTCTTCAGTTCACTTTGTGAACTCAATTATTATATTTTATATGTAACTGTTTATCTACTGTTTATAAAAAGTGACTGCAATTAATCTTTTAATATTCTGACCATATTCAAGATCAATGATCTGAAAAATGCAAAGCAGTGAATAAGAGAGATTAAACTATGAATCATGAAGTCTGTATTTTTTTCATTCTAATAAAAATACTGAGTTTTAAAATAACTTATGATATTTTTTCTTATACCCTTTAATATCTCATATTTTTTTCAATTTATTTTGTGTATGACCATTCTAAAAATTAAATTAACGATGATCAAAATAAAAAATTAAAAGGAATTTATCTTTCATTATTCACAAATGATAATTATTGACATATCTGTTTAAGTTAAATGCTCATGATGGTGGGTAATGTATGTTTGATTTTATATTATTTCAATTTATAATTTTAAAACTACTCAAGGTATATTATATCATTTATAAGATTTCCAAATATTTTCTCATAGTTTGAGTTTAATATTATCATGAATTTATAAGTAACATTTGAAGATCAGAAGATTTTTATTTTGAAGTGAAGGTACTAACTATTCTCATTTATAGATCTTGTTTTTGGATTTATAGCTAAGAAAAATTATCCTAATCCAAGGTCATAAATTTTCCTCCATGTTCTTTTGTAAATTTAAACTTTAGATTTTTGTATATTATATTTTTCCTGTAAATCTAAGGTCTATTTGAGTTAATTTTTGTATATGATAGTAAGTAGACTTTCTTATCCCTGGAACACAATACTCGGCACTCACAACATGAAGGAGAAAATGATTATTTTGGTTCACAATTTGTAAAGGTTTCAATTCAGTTTGTAGTGGGCTGGTTCCAAGGCAGAGAAACATTGCAGGGGGTGCATGGCAGAGGAGAAACAGCTCATGATATGGCAGAAAGAAGTAGAGAGATTGATCAAGGGAGGAGGAAAAAAAATAGACCCTTCCTGACCCTAACCCCAGTGACCCACCTCCTCCCACCAGGCACCATGTCCCAAATCCCATTTAGCTTTAAATTTATCAGTGGACTATTCTGTTGATGAGCATCACATACCTATTGTCCAATCACCTCCCCAAAGCCTAACTGACTACCTGAGACTTTAGGGAATATCCAGATACCAACCATAAAAGTAGGTATGGGGATCCTTGTTTTGTTTGTTGTTATGCATTTCTATGAAATTACTTTTATCTATCACATGCTATGTACAGTTCTGTGGGATTTTTATCATAGTAATCAGAAGACAATATGTTTCAAAACCACCAAAAATATTCCTTGTGCCTTTATAGCCTCTTCCCTTTGTAGCCACATCCTTCCTCAACCTAACTCACAGCAAGTACTGATACATTCTCTATTACTATAATTTTGTGATGTTCAGAATGTTACGGTTGTAAATCATTTAGCATTCAACCTCCTGACATTGTCTTCTGCACTTTGTATAAAACTCTTTACATTCATCTAAGTTGTATATATCAACAGACTCATTCTTTTCATTACTTAGTAGTAAGCCTTCTTTGGATGTACCAGAAGTTTTGCATTAGCCAACTGAAGAATATTAAGTTTTATTTAAACTTTTGATCTCATAAAAATAAAGCTATTATAGATACTGTTTTTGAAAGAATATACATTTTAATTTCCCCAGAAAAATACCCGAGAAAGTGATTGATAGATTATATAATAAACATATATTTAATATTTATTTATTTTTACATTTAATATTTATAAGAAAATGTCTAATAGTTTTCCAAACTTAGTTTGGCTGAACCCTATGTGCCAAGGTCAGTGTAACTCGCATTCAAATTCCATTCCCACAATTAAAACCTTCTTAACTAGAAGGGCAAGGTTGTAATTACAACTCTATATTTTATCTATTCAATTTTTAATTAGAGAATACTTTGTCTTGTCCTTTATAAACCTGGTTTACATTAACATCCATAGCAACTACACAGCTGCATGTGCTCACACATAGTTCACCTTTACCCCAATTGATTACCAATAAAAATCAGTGGCTTGGTTTGACCAGTGCCTTTGCTGTTTGTACCAGAATTGGTCATCCTGGTTCCCTGGTTTCTTTGTTAGTTTTTTTTGTTGTTGTTGTTTTGATTTGTTTTTTCTCAGCTTTGTGCCATAGCACCAAGCAGGAGATCAGAACCTACTGCAGAGGTCTCTGATAGAATACATTTATAATGCATAGTTCAATATTCCTTATTAATTGTAACATTTGCATCACCTTTGGTTTAATTTTGATTGAGTTTTCAATGATCTGTATGAATTTCATCATCCTACTTATTTGGATGTTGGGATAGTTATTATTATTTTTCTAATATCATGAATTTTGCCCTATTGAGAACTAGATATTTTTGTTTATTTACTCTTGAGGTTTGTTCTGGGGCCCAGATTTTTACCTGTATATAATAATATTGTTTCTGATATTGATTTTAAATTTCTGTGCCAGGGCCAGATAAATGGTTAATATAAGATAAATAACTCTGGACTATTTAAGTACAGCTCTTCTCTATTCTTTACACAGTTCTCCATTAATTATGAAGATTTTTCTTGCTACTGAAAATAGGTATTATTTCTAGATTTTTATGAAAAGCAGGTGATATTTTCTTCAATCTTTTCTGCTCATTCTTTCCCTTGGGTGATTTCCTCCCAGGTATGTACTATCTTCAATAATTTAGGGGTTCTCTACAAATCTCTATAGTTCTCTTCTATGTTGTTCTCTGTCCAATGCATCCCAGCTTTCTTGTACTCTTTGAAATTTTATCTCCATATCTTTAACTAAGCAAGTCTGCTGGAATCTGTCTTGGCACTCCCTCTAAGGGCTGAGATCTGAAAACTCAAGGAAATCAGTGAGAGCAGTATTAAGGCTCAAGTTATTTGATTTCTTTCTCTTATATAACACTATCTTTTATTGCCTAATAACCATTTTCCTGAAAGCCACTCTTTCAGATATATGCACTGGTGCTTCAGTTGATTCAGGTAAAAGGATAATTTTAGTCCCTATTAAATTATTGTGGCCAATATCATATTTGTTTTACACATCTGCTAAGAAAAGGAAATTCTAGAGACTTTATAATAGGCCTATCATAATTTCATTGTCTGGGATCTGATGTGAGTATTTAACCAGTTGTAGAAAATGACTATTCCTATTTCACCATGGAGAGCTATTTCATATTCATTGGGCTCAATTCTATTTATCATCTGACTTCAATTTTTCTGCAAGAAATAATTATATCATTTGAGCTTTTAAGGGACTAATTAAGAAATGGTTTTAGAAATTCCCAAACCATCCAGATATTTCCCTTTAAGCAGAGTAGAGCTACACTATTAAATAATTACAGGTGATATGGGGGAAACTTTGAAAATGTACTGTATATAGTTTTAATAGCATTGCCACTTTCTTCTTCAAATGGACTAATCTTCTTCAATAATGGAGAAATTACTCTGGATATTGGCTTGGTTTTGGAAACTTAATGAGAATCTGAACTCTCCAGTGTATTGACACAATTCATGTTTCTGCTCACCAGGGCCAGAATTTTTTGGAGTAAGCTTAAATAATATTTGAATAGACTGGCCATCTATTTTATTCAAAACACAGTATGATAATTTAGCTATCATTAAAAATCTTTGTAGGGAAAAGTATTCTAATTGCTATTCTACTCCTGCTGCCAATGTAAGCAATATCAAGCACATGATTTTTAAACATTGTCATTTGACTTCTAAGTCTACATTTACATTACCTTCATTGAAATCAAGGTGATTATTCAACATTGAACTCTATCTTTTTGACAAACAGAAAATAATATCACAGAGCTTTTCAAAGTTGTTGCCATTTCTTCTGCAATATGACTTTTCTTTTTTTTTTTTTTTGGTACTGGGGATCGAACTCAGGTCCTTGTGCTTGCTCAGCAGGCGGCAAAACCACTGAGCTAAATCCCTGGCCCCAAGTATGACTTTTCTTAATGATTTTATGAAAGAAGAACTTTACACTTTCCCAAACAGTAATAAGACAAATCTGTGGGTCACAGACATTGATTGTTCCTGTCTCTCTAAATTTTTAGCTTCTTTTACTTACATTATTCAATGGAAATTCTGACATCTCACTATTACTGAAACTAGATAATAATGAATCCAGGCTGTAGACAGCCAAACAACAAAAATTTTAAAACCATTATGTGAGTTTCTCAAGATAATACATTAAATATAAATCTAGAGTTGGGCATGATGGTACACACTGGAAATCTCAGCAATTAGGAGACTGAGACCAGATTGTGAGTTTGAGGCCAGCCTGACCTACCTAGAGAGATCCTGTCTCAATAAAACCAAAATCTTTATTGGTATATACCCTTCATTAAATCAGTTCATTCTATCTTTTTGTTAACATATATATGATATATATAGCAGATTAATATATATATATAAATAAAATCTTAGTCATCTCCTTTAACATGGATGTTTTCAAACAGAAGTGGACTGTAGTTATGAATCTGAAGACACTGAGTGGTTTTAGGAATGATCATTACTGTGGCTATAAGTGCAATCATTAAAGATAAGGTGCAGTTCAATGATACTGCACGAAATGAGAAGGTAGGGTGAAGAAAGAAAAAGGGACAGAGAGAGGCAAAGAAACAGAGAGTCTAAAACAGAGTGATGGAAACAGAAACAGAAAGAGTTGGTTAGTTTAGGTACTTTGTCTAATTTTCTGAACTCCAAATGTGTCTACTCCTGGAACATCTGGTAGTGAGCTAGTTGACAAGAAGCACCGGAAATATAGACCCAACATTATAAAACCCAAGCTGATATGGAGCAGGGAGATAATAGATGAATACCCAATCATAACAACCTGTAGTAGTTTTATTATCAATTGTGCATCATGCTGTAAGAAGAAGCAGAGAAGAAAAGAGTGTCACACATGAACTTTTCTTAACAGTGTTACAGATATTACCATTTAGCAGTCTGATAAATCTTGCTGAGTCCCAATTAGAGCTTGGCAGTAAAACTGCCATGACATTGATTATGAAACTACTGAGATAATGAAAATAATATCCTAGCAGGTAGAAATAAAGAAGCTATACAATTGATCACATGATGGGTTGACGTGAATGTTGTTATAATTTTGTAAAGGAACAGTTAAGATTTTAAAAATGGTTTCTCATATGAGAAATGCATATTATAAGTAATTTAAATAGCAAAATGAAAAATAAATGTCAGGAAACAGGAAGTTAGACTTGGAGTTGGGAAGGGGATGTGGAGATGGAGTAGAAAGGAGAAAGAAGAGAGGAAGGAAAATAAAATGGATCAAGATGTGATATGTATAAGTGCCAGTTTCCCACAATGAATATATTTATTATGTATTCCAAACATATATTAATAGTTTTACATTTTTATTTATTTCAATACTTTTTATGCCATTTTCAGTTTACTGGAGTTGTTCTAGGAAGATAGGAAGTATTCTCCTCAGTCTTTCTTCCCATACTATTATACACTTTATTAGAGAAATATTCCATGTTACCGTTCTATGGAAAGGCACCATTTATTTGTGTACTGATTTTTTCTGCATTTCCAACACATTGGTTCCCATCTCATAAGTGCCAAATAACATTACTGAGTCAAGAAATGCATGGGTGACAACATTATCCAACTCTTCTAGCATCTGTGAATATATTTGAAATATTTCAAAGAAAAATTTATTTCTATTCAACTATAGTACTGTTAGGGTGAATTAATTACAAAGTAAACGAAAAATAGAATCATTACATTTCAGTTATTTCAGATTGTTATTTTCTCTACCAGAACCAATGAAGTCTTGAGATTTTGTTAGATAAATCACGCTGTTGCACATGGGAAGGTTAGAGTTATTGTAAGCATGCACACTGACTTTGAATGTATCTAAGATGGCCGGCCAATCCAAATGCACTATTTGCATATTCATCCATTACTGATTCTATATGAACTATCTTCTAAGAACATAATATATTTCACACATAATTCCTCTTAAAGTCAAAAATATTTTATTAGCAATATGCTATTATTTGCATACCTACTTATTGAATACATCAGACTCTATTTACAAATTTATAAAGTACCTATCTTAGTCTTCTTCATGCTGCTGTACAAAGTACTAAAGATTATGTAAATTGTAAGGAACAGAAATATGTTTCTTACAGTTCTGGAAGATGGGAATTTCAAGATCAAAGAGGCTTGGGTGTGGCAAAGACTTCTTGCTGCATCATCCCATGGCTGAAGGGCAGAGAGGGCAAGCCATGGAGAAATATAGGGCAAAATGCATCATTTTATAAGGAACATGCTCCTTACTGATGGTATTTATCCATTCATGAAGACAGAGGCTTCATAATCTGGTTTGCTTTTAAAGATCTCCTCATCCAATGCCTCCACATTGGGGATCAAATTTCTAAGATATAAATCTTGAAGAATGCATTTAAAGCATAATAATAACAATTGCTATCTAATTCTAAATATTAAATAGTGTGTGGTGGCACATGTTTGTAACTCCTGAACTCTAAGAGGCTGAGGCAAGACAGCAGGGAACTCTTGCCCAGCCTGGGCAGCTTAATGACTTAAAAAAAAAAAAAAACCTGTTGAGATGTAGTTCAGTTCCCAGTGTGAAGGCTCTGGGTTCAATCTTCAGAAACACTGTCTGTCTGCCTGTCTATCTATTTTAAATCAACACATACTAGATAGTTGATTGATGTTTGGTAAGTGTATTGGTGAGGATTTTCTAGAGGGACAAAGTGAATGATATATTATATATATTATATATAATTGTGCAAGGGAATTTATTAGATAAGCTTACACAATCAGAGGGGGAATAGTCTACAATAGCTGTCTGAGTGTTAGAGTGCTTGAGGATTGAGGGGGTGTTTAGTCTAACAAGCTGCAAGGGCAGAACAAGAAGGATCGAGGATACAGCAGCAAATCCATGCAATTAGAAATGAAAAAGGCAAAATCACAATGTTCTGATAAACTCCAGAAGATTATTGGTAGCTACTTTGAGAACTTGTACTCTAATGAAATGGAAAATTCAAAAGCAATGGATAAATTTCTTGATATCTATAAAATATGAAAGGTGAACTGAGATGATATAAAAAACCCTGAATAATTCAGTATTAGTCAGTGAAATTGAAGAATCAATAATTTAAAAAAAACCCTACATACTAAGAAAATCCCAGATCCTGGCGAATCCAAGTACCTTAGTGAGGATCTAATGCCAATACTCTTCAAACTCTTTAATGAAATCAAAAGGGAAGTAGCACTCCCAAAATCATTGTTGGAAGCTAGCATTATCTTGATTCCAAAATCAAGAAAGGACACAACCAAAAAAGAAAACTACAGGGCAATCCTTTTAATGAACGTAGATGGAAAAATTCTCAATAAGACACTGGCAAACAGAAAGCAGTAAATCACCAAAAGGATCATGCACTATGACCAAGTAGGATTCCTTCCAGGGATGCAGGGATGATTCAATATATGCAAATTAACAAATGTAATACACCACATAAAAAAGATAAGGACAAATAATCACATCATCATCTCAACAGTCAGAGAAAATGCATTTGACAAAATCCAACCATTCATAATACATTACGTGAAGAAAATAAAAACAGAAGGTCTTTATCTCAATCTGTTAAGAACTATTCATGACAAATGAACAACCAACATCACACTAAATGGAGAGAAGCTGAAAGCTTTCCCTCTGAAATCAGGAAAAGACAAGGATATCTGCTATCACTACTTCTGTTGAGTATACTTCTTGAAACATTAGCTAGAGAAATTAGGCAAAAGAAAGAAATAAAAAGATATGTTTAGAAAAGGAAGTTAAATTATTATTAGCAAGTGGCATGATCCTTTACATAGAAGACCCCCAAACCTTCACTAAATACTCCTAGAACTAATAACCACTTCAGTAATGTAGCATGATACAAAGTCAACACTCATAAATCAATAGTGTTACTGTACATCAATACCATACTCACTGAGAGAGAAACTAGGGAAACAACACCTTTCATTATAACATCAAGAAAAATGAAATGCTTAGAAACAGACATAACCAAGGAAGGGAACAACAACACCAAAAATAAATAAATAAATAAATAAAGTAGTGCTCTGTAAAAGAAGATCAAAGAAAATATCAGAAAATAGAAATATATCCCCCGTTTCTGAATAGGCAGAACAAATATAGTCAAAAGGACCATACTTCCAAGACTGTTATATAGAGTTAGTGTAATCCCAAACAAAATACCAATAAGATTCCTTATAGAACTAGAGAAAGTAGTCCTGGAATTCATATGGAACCAGAAAAACCTAGATTAGCAAAAGTATCCTGGGCAATAAGGGCAAGGCAGGGGGCATCAACTCCCAGAATTCAAGTTATGTTACAAATTTGTGATTAAAAACAGCATGATCTTGGCAAAAAAAGAAAAAAATATATATATATATGCACACACTTGTGGATCAATGTAACAGAATATAGGATGGAGAAACAACTCCAAGAACACTCAGCTATGTTATCTTTGACGAAGTGGCCAAACCCCTGAGATGGATGAAAAATTGCCTCTTTAACTAATGATGCTGGGCAAACTGGCTATCCACATGCCACAGATTGAACCTAGACACAGATCTGTAAACATGCACTCAACTAAAATTAAAATGAACCAGGGATCTAAACATTAGAACACAAACAACCTGCAGGAAAACAAAACAGGTAAAACACTTGAGGACTAACAGGTAAGGTAGGCAAAGACTTCTGAACAGAAATCCAGTTGCACAAGAAATAATAGCAAAAATCAACAAATGGAATCACATTAAATTAAAAAGCTTTTGCACAGCAAAGAAAACCACCAAGAGAGTGAAGAGACTACCTACAGAATGGGAAAAGATATTTTCCAGTTATTCCTCAGACAAAGGACTAATATCTAAAATATATAAGGAATTCAAAAATTAGACTCCCCAATTTTAAAGAGTCAATTAAAAAATGGGCATTTGAAATGAATAGATTCTTTTCAGATGAAGCGATACAAATGCCTAATAAATACATGAAAAAATTTTCAAAATCATTGGTCATTTGGGAAGTGCAAACTAAAACAACATTAAGATTCCTTGTCACCTAAAAAAGAACGGCTATTATCATGAAGTTAACCAATAACAAATGCTGATAGGGCTGTGGGGATCTGTTGGAGGGAGTGCAAACTGATACAACCATTATAGAAATCAGGATAGAGATTCCAAAAAAAACTAAAAGTAGAAATTTCATTTGATTCAACTATTCCCCTTTTTGGTATCTTCCCCTAAAAGTTAAAAATGTCATACCCATACCACAGTTATGTATTTATATCCATGTGTATAGCAGCACAATTCATAATAGCTAAATATTGGAAACAGCCTATATATCCATCAAGTGAATGTCTAAAGAAAATGTGATTTTTATACATAATGGAATACTACTTTGGAAAAAAGGATAAATTTGAGTCATTGTTTCAAAAATCATTGCACTTTGAGACCACAATGTTAAGTGAAGTAAATTAGATTTGTAAGCTTAAATATTGTGTAACTTCTCTTACATAAACTAATCAAGAGATAAAGTGCAAAATAAAAGACAGATAATAGGAAAAAAGAGAGAGGAAAAAAGTTATTGTAATCCATCATGGACAATATAGCTAAATTGTACTTTTATTTAATATAATTAATTGTCTTATATATTTTATATGATTTTTGGCTAATTAGCCTGTCAGTTAATCTGTATGTATGATACAGTTATATCTTGGTTCAAGAATGCTTTTATTTGCAAAAAAATTGGTTCTCATACATAAGCATTCAACAAAATTTTGCTTCTGTTCACAAACTCCACATTGGGTGACAAATACAACTGCTGCCATCTTCCCCACACAAACACAAAGTGGTCATCTTCCCCAAAGTCATAAAACAAACTCAGTTTGTGAACTGAGGTATCTCTTTAATTAACTTTATAAGGATTTATAAAATAAATAAATAAATCTCATGCTAACAGAAAAGGGGAGAAAGAAAAGAATTGAGATGTGTTACTTATATGTACCAATTACCATAATGAATGTAATCATGTACTGCAAACATTTAAAAATAAAAAGTTTTAAAATTTTTTAAAAAATAAAAAGATACAGCACCAATATGAGAATAAAGTCCTGGAGGCTCCCTGAAGAGTTGTTGATATAAGTTCCTGTTGAAGAAACTGGAGTCTGATGTCTATAGGCAATGACAATAGCAAAAGCATACCTGCTTGAGCAGAATGGAGCTTTCCAATTGAAGACTGACTTCTTTTCCCCCTCATTCTATCCTTGTTACAAGCCTACAGCATGGCAATCTCCCAAGTAAGGGTGGATCTTCTCCCCTCATTTGTTGGTCTACATGCCAACTATCTCTGAAAATAGAAGGCAGACATATGCAGAGTATACTTTTCTAATCTTCTAAAGATTTCTTAACCCAGCAAGTTGGTAATAATGATTAATGGTCACATCAGAGAAGATGGTGAATGGTGAAACACAAGAAGTCACAAGAATTATAGAATAATCATATCACGACAATGGGAGTATTTTGCCAAGAATTATTAACAATATGCCTTTTTTGTAATTTTTTGAATTTAAATATTCATTATAAATCTGTCACACACCATATTAGACAAAGACCTTAAAACAAATTTCTTAAAGATGCTCAAATGAAGATAAGAGTAAAAAGAACAATGATGTGTATAAACAAGATGAGAATATCAATAAAGAGAAAGAAATTATAAAATAATACTTAATTCTGAAAGTGAACAATAACTTTGATGAAATATTTATTAGAAGTGTCATAAAGCAGATTTGAAGAAACAGAAGAACTAGTTAGCAATTTTAAAGCATGATGAATATAAAGAAAACAATGCAAAAGAATGAACAGGCTCTCAGGGACTTGTGAGATATTTCAAGCACTCCAACATATATTATAAGTATCCCAGAGGAGAGAAGTGAGAGAAAGGGGCAGAAAGAATGATTGAATGTATAATAGTTGAAACTACCTCAAATTTGATAAACTAAAAGAATCTACAAACTCAAGAACTGGACAAACTCCATAGAGGTAAAACTAAAAGAAAGCATTCTGAGACAGAAACCTTAGACAATCATGGATTAATATATTCAAAGTGCTTAAAGAAAGTTTTGCAAATCATTGAAAATTATATATCCCCCCAAATGTCCTTTAAAAATAAGTTTTGATATATCTGCACAATAGCTGAAAGTTTATAAATACTGCACCTCACTGAAGGATACATAAAGACTTTTGAATTTAAATAGTTATACTACAAAGCCCTTTCAAGTGATATGAAGAAATAAAAATCTCCAATAAAAGTTACTAGATGGGTGAATATTATATATTATATTTACATTAAATAAAATTCTCAATATTATATATTTTAACAATTATGTATTAAAGTAATTATCTGGATCTGTACACTTTATTCAAAAGACAAAGAATAAATTTTATCAATCTAGATTATTGGAAATAAAATATATAAAGAAAAAATGTGGGACATCAATAACAGAAAGGGAAGCAGAGCTGTATAAGAGCAGAATTTTTATGCTATTGAATTTAATGTGTTATGAATTCCAATTACATTGCAATTTTTGAATGTTAAGTGTAATCCCCATGGTAACACCAAAGAAAATATTTACAGACCACGTAAAAAATTAAGGAGTCAAAATGGTTTAACTTTTAAAAATGAACTAAACACTAAACAATATAGTAATGGAGGAAATGAGGGAGTAAAAAAGCCATTTTTCATGTAGAAAACAAATATCAAAATAGTAATAGCAAGTGTCTCCTTACTATTAATTATTATAATATTTTAAGGTAAATGAATTATCCTCTCAGTAGAAAGATAGAGACTAGTTGAATGGGTTTAAAAATAATTCCAAGTGTTAACAACAAAATAATCTCTTACATCCAAAAAAACACAAACAGGTTGAAAGTCATAAAATAGAAAAAATATATTCCATGCAAAAGTAACCAGAAAGGAAGTGGGGTGGCTAAACTAGTAATAGTCAGTAAACTTTAATTTGAAAAGGTTATGAAACTAATATAATTACATAAGGACATTATATACTCATAAATATTTCAATACAGAAATAATAATTACAAACATTTATACAGTTCATTAAATGTTATCAAAGATGTAAAGAAAGCATGACAAATTGAAAAACCCATGGGAAAAATAATTCTACAATAATACACTACTTTCAAGAGTAGAGGGATTAACTAAACAGAAGAAAAGAAACCAAGAATTTAAACAATGTGATTATCAACCATACCTAACACATATTTAAGACACTCCCCACTAAGAAGGAATCCATCCACCTTCTTCCAAAGTGCCCATGGACATTCTCCAGGGTAGGTCATATGTTAAAACAGGAAATGATTTTTGACACATCTTTAAAAAAGATACTACAAAATTTATTTTTTCAAGTATCATGGGATAAATTTATAAATCAGAAACAGGAGAAATTTCACAAATATGTACAACACATTCTTAGACACTAATGTAAAAGAATAAATAAAAGTAAATTAGAAAATAAGAGGTAAACGAAAATGAAAAAATAAAAAATTTGTGAGATTTAGTGAAGACAGTGTTAGTGGGTAAATTTATAACTGTAAAAGTTCATATTATCAAGAAGACTGTGTTTGTGAACTTTCCATCACTATGACTAGATATGTGATTATAAATCACTTGTATATAGTACAGATTTGTTTTGACTCATAATTTCAGAGGACTTAGTGCACGGTCAGGTCATCCTGTAGTGTCACAGTACAGCACAGTGGAGACTGTGAGGGAGGAGGCTGCTCTCTTTACGTTGTCCAGGAAGCAAAGCAAGTGAGAAAGAGACTGGTGTCCAAATATTCTTCTCTACATCTTCTCTACATCATACCCCAATGACTCAACTTCCTTCTGCTAGGCACCACCTACCAAAGCTCCATTGTATTTCTAATAGACCACAGGCTGCTAACTGCCTGTTATCAGATAAGTTTTGGGGAACACTGCAAGTCTTAATTATTGTAGACCCCAAACCAATGATCTATAATGATCTATTTTTACACTTTAATCAACTAGGAACACCCCCCCCAACTAAACTCATATCTAGAAGAAAGAAGTAAATAATAAAGATTGGGATATGGACAAAAAAATTTGAGAGCAGAAAATTAATAGAGAAAATCAGGCAAACTAAAACTTGCAAAAATCATTGGCTAGACTTAGCTAGACTTAAATGAGAATAAAAAGGTGGCAAAGTAATTACAAGTTCAGAAATGAAAGTTCTGATATTACTGCAGAGCTCACAGAGATAAAATGAATTATGAGGGACTATCATAAGCAATTGTATAACCATAAATTAATTCATGTGGATGCAGTGGACAAATTCTCAGAAACACATAATTTAAACTGCTTCAAGAAGAAGTAGAAAAATTCAATAGATCTCTATCAAGTGATAGAATCAACAATCAAAATCCCCCTACAAAGAAAAATCCTGGAGCAGATAACTTCACGAGTGAATTCTACCATTTTGCAGAAGTAATGTCAATTCTTAAACTTAACCATACAATTAAGAAAATGCACAATTCCTAAATCATTTCAGGAAGTTGTAATCACTCAGATTCCTAATCCAAATAGGAGTTGATGTCCTAAAGACATAAACATAAATAACAACTACAGATTAATATCCCTTATGATATTGGATAATGCTTTATGCTTTTGTGATGTTATGAGTATACATACAAAAATATTTAACAAAGTCACAGGAAATCAAGTCCAAAACCATATTTAAAGTGTTACCATGATGATGTTGCATTTATACAAGAATATGTAAGTGTAGTTCAATATAAGAAAATCAATCAGAATAACACATGACATTAATACTTTCTATGATTATATCTAGATGTCCCTCAAAAGCCACAGGTGCCCATATGTGGGGCTGTGGGGAGGTGACTGGATCATGAGGGCAAGATGCTTCTCAGTAGTCCACTGATGAGTTTATATCAGAATAGGTGGTTCACTGAGGGTGTAGCCTGGAAAGGTGTATCTCTCTCACTCCTCCCTTGATTTCCCTCTCTCTCTGCTTTTCACTGCCAGGCCATGAGCTATTTCTCCTCTGCCATGGCCTTCTGCCATGTCACCTTGCCTCAGAGCCAGCCAACTATGAACTGAAACCTGCACAAACTATAAATCGGAATATGCCTTTCCTCCTTAGAGTTATGGTGTTGGGTGTTGATTCAGTGACAAGATAGTGACTAAGACAATACTACTGGGGAAAATTAGATAATTATTTAAATTGATACAGAAAGGCAAATCCTTTCACAATAAAACTTTTGGAAAACTAGTCAGACAGAGGAGATTCCTCAGTATAATGTTATATTTACATGACTAAATATTTTATGGAATTTTCACAATACTCTACTCAATGTTGAAGAACTGAAAATTTTCCTCTGGAGCAAGACACAGATGCACACTTGTACTGCTGCTATTGAACTTTGCACTGTAAGTTTTACCAAGGGTCTTAGATAAGAAAAATAAGTTCAAAGCATCCAAATAAGAAAGAAAATGGTAAAATTACTCACAAATAACATGTTTTAAATAGACCTCCCCCACCAAAACTACATGAAAGCTAACAGAATTAACAAATTCAATAAAGCAGTAAAAAGTCTCTGTGTATTATACATG
Organism: Heterocephalus glaber; assembly: GCF_000247695.1. The sequence continues at coordinate 7,561,242 of NW_004624802.1, read as the reverse complement.
ATAAACAACCTAAAATGGAAATTAAGAAATAAATTGTATGTTCAATTTATACTTAAAAGACTAAAATAGTTAAGCATACATCTAGACAAGGAATTGAAAGATTTGTAGATTAAAAACTAAAAAGTATTGCTGAAAGACGTTTGATTTTATGGTAGGATGAATTAACATCACTAAGATGTGAATTCTACCCAAGGCAATCTATAGATCCTATAAAATGTCCATAAACCTGTTCTTATGCAAAATTGATTAAGCTAATTCTTATGTTCAAAGGTCACTGATTACTCACCCTTCAAACAATCTTGAAAATAAAGAATAATATTGGAGAATTCAAACTTTTCCATTTCCAAATTTACTACAAAGCTACAATTACTAAGAGTACTGTACTGGCATAAGACTAGATATATTGATCAGTAGAATAAAATAGAATGCCCAAAAATAAATCCTCATATAATAGCCAGTTGATTTTTAATAAGAGAGGTTAAACCATTTATTAGGCAATCGCAGTCATTTCAACAAGTGTTCCTAGGAAAACTGGAAATATACCAGCAGAAAAATAAATTTGGACTTTGGCCACACAATATACAAATATTAACTCAAATGATCAAACAACTAAACATAAAAATAAAACTAATAATAATACATATAATATATATTAATATATAATACATATAGAGGAAAACGTTAGAGGAAATCTTTGTGATTTGGGCCTTAGCAACTACTTCATGGATTGGACAGGAAAAATACAGAGCACAACAACAAAATATATAAATTAGACTTTATTAAAATTAAAATCGTTTACATGAAATGATACTATTTAGAAAGCAAATATTTGCAATTCATAAATCTGACATGATATTAATATTTAGAATACATAAAATTCCCCTAAAACATGAGAAGAGAATGTAAACAACTCAAATAACTGGGCAAAGGATTTTAAGAGACATTTCTGTAAATATACTATATAAATAACATTTATTTGAAAAGATGCTCAATATCATTAGTTATTTGGGAAATGCAAATCAAAACCACAATGAGATGTCATCTCTCATCAACTAAGATGACCATAAAAATAAATAAAACTAGAAAGTAAACACTGGAAGTGATACTGAAAAATTAGTATTCACATACTGCTGTTGGGAGTATTGGGCACATACTGTGGAAAATGGTTTGAACATTTCACAAAATAATAAACATAAAAGCACCTTGTAATTGAACAAGTCCACTCATAGGTATATAATCAAGGAAACGAGAACCAGGACTTGAGCATAAATAGTATCTGCATACAAATGTTCATAGCAGCATTATTTATAATGGCCAAAAAGATGGAACCAATTTAAATGTCCACCAACAAATGAAAGGATAAGCAAAATGTATATTCATACAGTGGAATATTAGCCAGCCATAACAAGAAATGGAATTTTGATAAATGCTATAATATGGGTACACTTTGAAATTATGTCTAGTAAATGAAACCAAAGAGGACAAATATTTCATTATCGTACTTGTATTAGGTACCTAAGAAAGGCAAATTTATAGAGATAAAAAGTAGAAAACAGGTTTGTTAGGAGATTTTGAGAAAAGTTTGTTAGGAGAATTTACGGAAACAGACATTTTTGGAAGATGATGAAACGGTTTCGGGTATCAATGGTGGTGCATATCATTGCAAGTGTATTTAATGTCACTCAATTTTACACTTATACGTGGTTAAACTAACAGTACATATATCTTACTCGATAAAACGGCAAAAGAACACATATTTATTATCTCTCAGTCTCTGTGGGTCTCTTTGCTTTCATATATTATGTGATTGTTGGCTGGTACTGCTTTCGAGGGTTGATGGACTGAGTTTAGTTTCTCAGTGGCCAATAACCCACTCTCAGTTCCTTGCCATGCATCCTTTCTTCACTTGGCAGATTTTTTCAAAGCCAGAAAGAAAGAAAGAAACCTCAAACAAAGATGGAAGTCCCCATCTTTCACATGTAATCATAGGAGACCTGCTTCATCACCTTGTTCGTATTATATTGGTTAAAATGAAGTTATCAAGTACAGCCCACAGTCAAGGGCAGAGGATTCCACAGGATGTAAATAGCAGGAGGCAGAGATAATTGGATGCCACCTTAAGTGGACTTGCTGCAACAAGATTGTGTCAAATAATATCAAAATATGTGGCTATAAATCATTAATATCATACAATTGTATCTCTGTTTAATACCAAATCAAATGTTTCTAAATACTTAGAAATATATTTTAAAGCTTTTGATGATTATATTGGGTATTTACTTTTATTCTGGATCTTTCTGACACTTCAAAAATACCACTAAGAAATATACTTACTTTGATAGTTCCTTCATTAATTTTTAAAATATGGATGAGCTCACAAGTTACCTTAGATAAACAACATTACTGAAAGATGTTCAAACTATTTGGCCTTCTGAGGATCTGATTGCTTTATTATTGATTATCAATACTTTCCTTCTAACAATCTGACATGTCATTAATTGCGACTGTAAATCTGTATGGATCCCTATAGAATGGTAAATGATGGCCAATGGCATATAGCTAGTACCAAAATTATTTATCAATAGAATTAATCTTGTCTTTGAAGAATATATAAATAAATGTGAGTGTTATTCTTAATAACAGATTCTTATTCTTAATAACATAAAACATTTCTCATCTTCTCTGGTCTCTCAGCTGGGAGTAATTGATAATTTACTCATCTTCCCTTAAAAATAAAAAGAGACAGGTCTTCTCTGTTTAGAATTAATTAGTGGCTAAGACCTGCTTCTTATATGAGAAAGTTCAACATATATTTAAAATGGATACAAAGGCAACATAAAATTATAGGAATTCACTATATTCTGGTATAGGGCTGGCACAGAGTCCCATGAATGTAATAGTGGCTTCTGATTTAAACAGAAATCCTTTTAGTTTAAATCATTACCTTCTGAATAATTGTCCAGGTAATTGAACATTTAAATTTACCCTCAGGATTATTTTTCTCCTCCTAATCACCACTCTATTTTTTCTTTCCAATATAGCTTCTTTAAAACCTGAAATAATAGCACTACTCACTATAGCTCTTTCAGAGATACAGTGAGTTCTTTCTTTTTTATTGCTATTCTAGTACAGTAGAGAACTTGCTCTGGGTTCCATGTAATCATTCCTAATTAATATTTCTCATATGACAGTTCAAGAGTCAACAGTGAAAATAAACCGATACTGAGTGAGGTTTTGTACTTAAATTATGCATTCAAAATAAAATGGTAATTTGTATGAAGTATTAATGGTAGTTAATTGACAACCTAATCAATTCAAAGACAGTGTTTAATAATCTCGAAAACTTTTAAATTTCTTTGTTTCCCAGTGCATAGTCGTTCTTGCAGTGGTTTTATATTTCTTTATAAGAAAGCTGGGAGAAAGATTTATAATACATAATTTTTGCAAGGATCTCAGGGTTCTGCTAAAATCACTTATTCTTATTTTCCTTTGACGAATTCCAAGACAATAAATTGACCCATGTTATTTTAAAAGATAGTTCTTAAGAAATGAAGGCCTGGGACCTGATTGCATTGATTCGGGCTTGCTCTGTAATAAACAGAGTGAGTACATTTCTCTGAAACCATTCCTCCTCAATGAATAGTTTATTTGAACACTTAGCTCATATATTTGTTGTGAAAATTAAATACTTTAAGAAATACATAATTTAAGGGAGGAATACTAAAACAAGCCACTTACTAAGAAACAGAGGACTATTCCAAGGACTAGCTTTGATTTTTAAAATCTCCAGTGATTTTGTTAAACTTTAAAACTACTCTATTGTCCAACACTTTTCCACACAAACATCCTTTCTTTTTTTCCATCACCTAGTTTCAGATTTCTATTGAGAACTAATGTCTTCCTTTCTTTTTTCAGGGTCTCTCTCCACTTGTTCTCCCAAGCATTTAACATACTGGAATTCTTTCACACTTAGGTCCACCTGGCCTTTATGTCTGCTTCTTAGAGAATAAATAGCAAGGGGCTTAATATCATTTTATTTAACCAGGAAGCAGAAGCTGAGATGGAGTTTATTATTCATTAAGTTTGTTAGGGAGAAGCTCTTGACCACTGTATCTGAGAGGAAAATAAAGAGAGAGGAAGTACATAGATATACAGCAGTCACAACAGAGCTTTCAATAAAACCCATTTGGAGCTCTAAATCCAAGATGGCTGCTTTGATAGGTCCCACGTTGGGACTGCAAGGCTAGGCTTTATACTCTTGCATCTACCAGTCACTGCATGCAGACAAACCCAAGATTGGGGCATGACTTTAATTTACCAAGGACAACTCACAGATATGGTTGAAAGCTAAGGGCTCATAGAACACAGCATTTCTACAATCATAGAACATAGCATTTCTAACATCAGGAAAAATAGTTACTTCAGTATTGAAAGTGGAAAAGACTGTGTATTCAAGCATTCACTATAGCCATCTATCTATAGAGTTAGATGAAAATTTCATCAATGTTGAAAACTAACAAAAGTTCCAGTCAATCAATGAAGGATATATATATATATATATATTTCTCAAACCCTGTTTGCATATTGGTAATTCCAATTACTTTGTTTAATATTATTCTTCTTTAAGGTCAGATTTAAAATTATTTTTAGATTAGTGTCTGTGTCCTGCTTTCTCTAAAAAAAGAACCAGGGTATACCCACTTCCAAAATCACAGAGCAAGATGTTCTGAAAATTATTTCTGCCATGAAAGCATTTGAATACAGACAAATACATTTTCTAGAAGTCTAGGAAGCAAAGAGATTGTTCTCAGGAGTATTTATTCAAAAAATTTACTGGAATATTTTAAAAATAGTGAACTTTGGCAAAGATTTAAATTTTCTAAAATAATCTAAACCAAATGTCTCACAATTTACTATAGCAGTGAAAACCCACAGACTAGTAGCCACTAAAGGAAATAAGACATATTTTAAACTGCTCCTAAAATCCTCATCCCTTGATATTTATTAATATTTTATCTGTTTGAAGTTCACTTCAAACCCTCTGTACAAAAAGGACTTAACTTTTATTTGATCTCACTCAGATCTTTCTCATTTCCAGCAGCCTTTCTATAGAGTGTTGATGGAAAGCTATCAACATTATCAGTTTATTAATGTAGCTACAGGGGTGTTTGCTATATGTATCTATTACCTAAGATGAATGTAAACTTCATGTACAGCAACATGTACTAAAACAAAGCTAACATGAAAAAGTGAGAAAAGAATCAATATTAATAGTTGAGACTTGGAATAATGTGACCACACTTAAAAGGAAGAGCTATAGAAATGAGAAGTTCATGAGAGCCTCTGAAAGCCTGGATATAGTTCTGGGGATGGATTTAGAAAGCAACATGCATAAGTGGAGCTATGTTCCTGCCAGGAAAGACCTTGAACAATCTTGACAAACCTCTTCTGTCTGACATTGAGATTTCATGAAAGCAGGAAATGAAACCTAAGAGATTTTACCTACTAGAATATTGTAAAAAGATCCTGAAACCTGTAGAAAATCCCTTGGCAAATGCTGACAGACTTATGGATTCAGGGCATTTAAATTCTTTGTCTACTTATTAATTGACACCAATGCTAACTAAGACAATACTTTATTAGCCACAGATGACAAAAACAATGGACTTTGCACAATTAGTTTCTGAAAGTCATTAAAGCAGCAAAAACAGCAGCAATAAAAATAATCAACAATAAACTCGGGAGAATGAAATTTACAGAGTTGATATTTTATTTAAAATGTATATTAAAATGTACCTTTTTCAATAACAACAAAAATATACAACATACAAAGAAATGGGAAAGTATGGCCCAAGGATGAAAGAGGACTCAATCGAAACTGTCCCCAAGGGAACTAGACATTGAAATTTTCAACAAAATTTAAAATATCTTCAGTGGGCTTCCAGATGAGACTCTAGACTAGAAAAATATCAACAGGGAAAATCAATGACATATCAGTAAATTTTAAAGTTACCATTAATATATTAATAATCACTTGGTTCTTTAATTATGCAAAAGATGGCAAGATGATGTGTTATAGGATGGTAACAATAATGAAAATAATTATTTTAAATTTAAAATTACATATGGAGAATATTCCTCATTGTTCATCTGAAATTATCTTTGTCTCTTGATCTCTACATCAATTTAAATGATAGACTGAGTATAAAGATTAGCAATTATTTGTTTTAGAATTCTGCTTTTTTGGTTTAATTGTTATCATTTTAAATGTAATCCATGTTGATATTCAATTGGCACCATGTTATCCATTTTAAAAAATCATTATTTTGTCCTTTGTAAAAAACTTCTACATTTCACGTATTTGCAATTCTGTTTCTGGAATTTTTATTTTGCTCTTACGAGCAAATTTTTTAATACTGACAATAGATATTCACTTTCATATGATTCATTTTCTTTATTGAGATGTGCATTATTTTCTTATTTATTCTGTTAATATAACAAACAAAAATTGATTTTCAAATCTTAAATTGGTTTACATCCCATGCATTATGATTTTTTTATGTTATTGGTTTTAGTTAATGTTATTGGTTTTAGTAATTGTTAAAATTTTTGCATCTATTAACGAGTAAAATCCTAAAGAAGTATTTTTTATTTTATTGATATTTTCTGGTTTTGGAGAATATTAATACTCTTCTCAAAAATATGTCCTCAGAGTTTCCCTATGTTTCCTGAAAAATCAGGTGGAATTGCTATTTCTTTATTATAGAATTCATATGTAACATGATCTGGGCTGTTTTATTGAAATTTTTATTGAGTTATAATTCAGTTATAAAGTTATTTAAAAGTTCTAGATTTTTTATTTTTAAAGAAATTTTCCACTATGGAAATCAGTGTGGAGGAACTTCAGAGAACTAGGGCTGGTCCCATTTGACCCAGCTATTCCCCTGCTGGGTATTTTCCCAAAAGAATTAAAAGAATCATACCACAGAGATATATGTGTGCCCATGTTTATAGCGGCACAGTTTGTAATAGGTAAAGCTTGGAAATAGCCGAAGTGCCCATAAACTGGAAACTGGATAAAGATTTTTTTTTTTATAAAATTGAGTATGAGAAACTAGAGTCATTTATAGCTAAATGGATGCATATTGAGGCCATACTCTTAAGTGAAATAAATAAGACATACATGTGTAAATACCAAATAGTCTCTCTAGTGTGAGAAACTGAGAGTGTAAATAAGGATTAAACTGATTAAAATGAATAATTAATAATTTGAAATAGGAAGAAAAGGTCCAAAGGGTTAGGGGAAGTGGGAGGGAAAGGGGAAAGGAAAGAATGGAAAGGAAAAATCATGAGAACAGAAAAAAATGGAAACAAAGTCTGTGTAAATAGGGAAGGGTGGAGTGGTGAAGGGCGCACAGGTAATGGGGAAAAAATAAGAACCAAGATACATCATGTACAGGTACAAGCACTCAATGATAAATGTAAATGTATTGTATACCTAAAATGTACCAATAAAAGAATTTAAGCAAAAAAAAAAGAAAAAAGAAAGAAATTTTCCAATTCATCAAAAATGTTGAAAATATTGGCAGAAAAGTTGCTAATACCTCCCTTTAATGTTCCTCTTTCATTCCTAAAGTAAGAAATTTGAATTGTCTCCTTTTATATTGATTGGTTAGATAGAGTTTTATCAACTTTATAAAATTTTTCAAATAAAATAATTTTCTCTGTTTTTCCAATTTATAATTGTTGCTTCTATTATTATTTTTTTCTTTTACAAGCTTTATTTTTACTTTTATATTTACATATTTAAATAATTGATTATATATATATATCTCTTTTTTACAATACATGTGTAAAACTTAACAAAAATTATGTCCAGGCCATTGTGTTCTCCTTTTGCTTTCTTCTGTTTGTTTTGGGGTAGGTTTTCTTTAAGTTCATTTCAAAAGCATCGATTGGCTTTGAAAGTTTAAATTGCAGTTTTAACTATCAGTAAATCTTTAAGAATTTTTGTTTCTGCAAATAGCTCAACTCAGAGTTTTGAGTTTTCCCTTTCATCTTTGTTTTTTGAGTGTAATAAAAGTATATTTTATTAGGAATTTTAAAATTCTGGTTTTATTCTTTCTATTTTAATGTAATACAAGTAGATATTAATAAAGAATTATAAAACACTCTTCTTTGAAGAAAACAAACAAAATTTTGTAAGAATCACTGAAGAATTTTCAGACTAGATAATGCCTTGATTAAAAGGCTTTTATTCAAGAAGGAAGGCTTTAGTGTTTGTCTTGGCTACAAGGTCATTTTTCCAGGGAATATTCACAGACTGTTATTTCAACTGTGTAATTTTGATCCCAAAAAGGCCTTTTGGGAGTTTTTATTATTTTTTCCCATGGAGCTTTGAGTAGAGACAATCTTTGATGAATTACAGAAATTTTGTTCGTCTATTTGTCATATATTTTATTAAGTGTAATTATTTCAAATAGGAGCCTTACACTGACAACTTTGCAACTATTATTATTTACAACAGATATTTTTTAATTTTTCAAATTGTATCAATAGTCCTGCTCAATATATACCTACCTGTCTTGGTAAAATCTTATGTTCTAGTTTATTATTTACAGCACAGATCTGTCAATCAAAACAGAAACAAAATAAATGAAAGCAAAAGCATTAAAATATTTGATTATCAATTTCAAATTCTCACAGTGTTCAGTGAAAATGAAGTTGCTCATCACACGTTAATATACTTAATGTTCCTTGGTCTACATAATATTTTTAAAAGCATTTATCTCAATTTCACAGAAATGCTGTGAGAATTAGAATTTAGATAAAACTATGAAATCTATGGATGTAGTATACTTATAGATTTAAACAACAAAATACTTTGGATTTTCATGAGGCTGAAAAGCACTCATTTAGGAATTTCACCAGAAGATGATTTCCAGCATCTACAGTATTTCTGTCAGCAGAACAAGTAATTTCTAGACAACTATATTATGGCAATTATAATTATTTTCCAAGCCTTTTTTCATGCAAACTGCCAAATTGTTATCAATTGTTCTAGTGTAGAAAATACCAGCTTTGATCTTTACCATCATCTCAAAATGTGTTTTTTCAGTTTGGACATCAAATATAAAAATCATATACATATTAAACTATATCCCCAGAACTTCCAAAAAAAATTTTATTTTTGAGGCAATTTCTTGCTAAATCACTAAATTGCCTAGGTTGGATTAAACTTGTTATTCGCCTGTCTTAATCTCTCAGAGTGCTGGAATTACATGTATGTGCCACCATGCCAAGATCACAGATTTTTTAAATTATTTTAAAATTTTCATTTATTCATTTAGTTCATATCTCTTCTATTATTTGTTCCTTTGAAATAATTTATAAGTGCATTACTTAATTTTGAAGTAATTTAGTATTGTCTACATATATTAAATTATTGTTTATAAATTTATTTCTGTTGGATTTAACATAGAAATTAGGATTTCAGCGCTTTTCAATGTAGAAACTTGTTTTATGGCCCAGCAGTTTATACATTTTGGAGAATATTTCATCTTTATTAGAAAATATAGGGAACTTTGATATTCTTGGATTTGGTGTTCTTTAATTGTAAACTGGTTTAAAATTTTGCTCAAGTCTTCACTATCCTAATTATTTCCTATTTACTTACTTATCATTACTAAAGAGGAACAATGAAATCTGGTACATAATTATTAGTATGTCTATGATTGTTATACATATTTTGAAGCATATTTATTTTATGTTTGAGGTACATATTAACTGTACCATCATAAAAATGTTAGATTTTATGGTAAAATAATTGTTTTTACGGGGGTAAAAACAATTGCTCTAATGTCTACTTTGCTTGATATACTTAGTCGCTCTTTTTTTAATTAAGTTTATTTATTGGTACATTTTAGGTATACAATATAGTTACATTCATCATTGAGATCTTGTACCTTTACATGATATATCTTGGTTCTTATTTTTTCCCCATTATCCGGCCCTCCCTTCACCCCCTCCACCCTTCCCTATCCATACTCTTAAGTGAAATAAATAGGACACACATGTATAAATACCGAATAGTTTCTTCAGTGTGAAAAACTAAAAGAGTAAATAAGGATCAAAATGTATCACTGATATTGTGAAATAGGAAGAAAATGTCTAAAGGAATAGGGGAAGTGGGAGGGGTAGGGGTAAGGAAAGATGGGAAAAGGAAAAATAGGAGAAAATGAAAAACATGGAAACATAATTGCTCTTGCTTTCATGTTCAATGAATCCCAGCTTTCTTGTGATTAGATAGTAGACAGTGCATTTTTCCTTTACATATACTTTCTACTTTGGCTTTATTTATAAATCAGGCTTCTTATAAATGATATATACTAGTGCTTACATTTTCATTAACTCTGACATTCTCTAAGATGCTTAGAATAATAATTTTTATAGTAACTATAAGCATAATTTGACTTACATCAATAAGCCAGATTTTTATTATTTGTCTCACATGTTCTTTATTCCATTTTTGTATGTAGCTGGATTTTCTTCAAGATTTAATGAATAGTCTTTAAATGCCATAATATTTTTACTATATCTTCAAAGTACATTAGGAATTAGAATTTTCTTTTAAAAGAGCAGTATTGTTTAATTATAATTATGTTATATAATTATTTATTTTGCATAGAATTTCAAATTAGCTATGTATTTATTTTACACATTAAATAAATTAATTACTTTTATTAAACCTAAAATTTCACATCGTAATTATATAATATATATTTATTAATCTTCCATATAAGGCATTGAAACTACTAAGTTTGGGTACCTCTATGATTTAATATTTTCTTCTATAGTACTGTTATATAAGACCAAAAGGATGCCCTAGCTGTACTTTTTGGCATTCAGAATGTTGTGTAAAATACTTTAGAAACTCCATAATTCTGAGGAATTATAAATAGAGCTACAAACTTGAATCACCTAGTTTACCCACTACTATGCAATACAATATTACTTTTGCCTAAACAAAACCTCATAATGATCATAACCACTCAGATTTCTCATTGAAGTTGATATGGGCATTTTCTTAGAGCTTTCAATACTGATCTGATATTTAGAAACTGTTAATCATCTTGTGAATTCCAGTAATTAAGCCTCTGCTCTCACCTATTTGAAGATGCCTTCAACCCCAAATTCTTCAGTAAGACTGTCACAAAGCCCATTTTGGAAAATATATACCATGACAGTATATTGTGTTGATGGATATTCTGGTGGAATGTTCTAATATTGGAAAGTAAAATAGGTTGAACAGATGTTTCAGGGACTTTTATCTTTGATTTACTAGGCTTCCATTGGCCATACTTCTCCTACATTTCATGGAATATGATAAGTACCCCAAAATATCAACACAATAACTTTTTTACTTCCTATAAGCTCTGGGGCAAAGGATAACTGAATAATTAGAATGGAATAAAGGCAGAGAAGTATTTTATTGTAGTCCACTTCAAAGATCAGTTTGTCCCATCCACTACAACAAATTGAAATGATCCAGCCTGAGTCTGTTATTATCAGTTGCACTGTTACATTATGTATGACATTTGACTATTCATAGAAAGGAAAATGCACTGTATTCCATTAGTGGTTTACTGAGAGTGTAAGTCTACAAATTACTGGAGTTGTTTAGAGACTGATGCATTGCTTCTTTGCATATTTATGATGGCCCTGCCACATTCATTATTAATATGAATGTCGTTAGAAGTACTAAAGATCAATATGATTTCTATCAATTTTATTTTTGTGTTCATGATTAAAACTCCTATGCAAATATGATAGCATATTTACATGCCAGTCTGTTTATACATGATTAGAAAAGACCTTTGCATTTTTGTCTTACACTGCAGCTGGCACACCAAGATGTAAAATGACAACCCAAAATAAGTTGAAGCAGATGTAGTCATTTGTGAAATCAGTGACTCACAATCCTTCTAGTGTAGACCCAACTATAGACGATCGAAAAATCAGCACACAATTTTTCCCCAAATAAGTATCTGTTTATATAATAAATGTTTCCAAAATAAGGAGAATTTGTAGGATGAGATTTTGAATAGAGTTCCCCAAACCCTCAGTAGTTGATCCTTTCCTTTGTTGTGCCTGAGTATAAAGATTTTTAAAGCATGTGTCAAATGCTTCTTAAAGATGTCTAGATAATTGGTCCCTTTAGAAAGCTAAATTCCTAGGATGGATAAGAACAGAATATATCTAACATTGCCACTATGTTAGTCACAAATTAGACTGGGGACATTTCAGCTCCCTGATCTCCCAAAATTTATAAAGCTTGGTAATAAAAATAAATTATTGAAGATTTTGCTTCCAGCTTTAACAGTGTAGATGAAATCATATCACAAATGATAAACATTTTTAAAAAGAAAAATAAAATGAGGATAAAAAAATAAGCATATGTTTAAAAGCACTGGAGAGTAATCAGTATGTTAGGGGCCAATGTTCAAGAATAAATCTCATTGAGGTGGGTTCAACGTTTGCAGGAATTTTTCTCTTGAGGCTTTTGGACATCAGAAAGCAGCAACTGGTTTGTAGCAGCCTCATTTATTTACCAAGGCAGCAAGAACTTGACCTCTAATAAATGTCAACCATAATTTATTTCAGAATGAAAACATATTTAAAGGCTTGAAAATTAATCATGTATTTTATTATTTAGCAGCTAAAAGAGAAAATATAATATTTGATGAAAAAATATATTTGATAAATTTTAACAAATATTCGTGGTTTTGGAAAACAAAATACAAATAATCCATGATTTTAAATAATCTTTTGATAGCCAGGAATGGTTGAAATTTTCCTTCATTTCAAGGAATGTGACTGTTTCACACTAATTCTCAAAGTAAGAAAGAAACAAGGAGAATAAAGCTATCTTCACACAAGGCATTATCTGCTATATAGAAAATCTATAAGAATAAACATGTAACTGTTTAGTACCATGAAGTAAATTGAGCAAGATTATTGGTTACAGTGTCAGTATAAAAAATAAATTGCATTTCTTGATATCAACCATAAAATATAAAAAATGAAATAGAAGAATACATTTATAATCACATTAAAGTAATCAAATATATTTGGAATTGGTCTATAAATATGGCCAAACTTCTTCCCATTAAGCACATTTCTTAGAAGCATAGAGAAACTCTAAATAAATTGAAGGTACAATAATTTCATGAATTGAAATAATATTATAAAAATGACAATACTCTTAAAATTGACCTTTGGATTCAATACAATTTCAAATAAAGTCCTAGAATGATATTTTTGAACTGAGAAAATTGACAAAATGATTGTAAAATTTATACGGAAATATGGAGTACCAGGAATAGTGAAGATACTTTTGAATAAAACAACGCAGTTGAGGACATGTACTAGCATTTACAGACTTACTTTTTGTTTGTTTTTTTGGTACCGGGGATCGAACTCGGGTCCTCGTGCTTGCACAGCCGGCGGTGAAACCACTGAGCTAAATCCCCGGCCCTACAGACTTACTTTTAAGCCGTAATAGTTAAAATAATGTGGCTGAAATAAACACTGAAAAGCAGACATGTGAAACAAAAAATGATTGCATTTATAGACTGTGAGCCCTAACTAACTGCATTTTAAAGTTTGACTCCATCTTAAATATAAGACAGTAAAATGGCCTTGACATAAATTCCACTTCCCTGAAGTCAACTATTCCCCTAGTCTCCTTTGTGCCTATAAACTAATGATAAAATGTCCTTGCTGTGGGACAACAGATAAAAAAAAAAACACAGCTCCTAACTCAATCCTCTGTCTGCCCAGAAAACACATGCTCCCGGGCCCATTATCTATAGAACTTTCTGTCAATGCGCTGATTGTTCCTTTTCCCATAAACTCTACATGTAGCCACCCCTCAACCCCCCATGCTTGCTAAATATCAACCAATCATGTAACTGCTAAATGGAACATCCCCAAACCTTGCGGTAGCCACAATAAAAACCCTGCTGATTTGGAATTCGGGGCTCTCAATCCTGATCCGCTGCGTCGGTGACGATTGAGTGCCCCTGCTCGAGCTTGAATAAACGACCCTCGTGTGTTTACACCGGAATCGGCTCCTTGATGGTCTTTGGGGACTTTGCGATCTGGGCACAACATAGACCATTTATATAGGTGCATTATTTATAACATAAATCCCCATGGCATTTATACAAAATCAACTGAATTCTTGGAACAAATGAAAAAAACATTGGTTTGTATGTTATAGTCTATATTTAAAAAATACCAAATGAATCACTGGTCTAAATGAAAAAAGAAAATAATTTCACACATAAAATTTAGAATATTTTATAAATTCATAAGGTTTTGGGAGCAATGCTACATAATTCTAGGGAAAATCATTTGGTTAGCCTAGTTCGACTGCCTACAGGCAAGCTACAGAATAACTCCAGTTTGGCCTCCGGTCACAACTGAGACTTCAGTGATCCAGTGATGCTGTGATTCTCCAGGACAAGAAACATCCTGGGAGAAGAAACATTTGTTCGGTTCCTCATTGTTCTTGGACTGATTAACATCTTGTTTGCCAGAGATGTACTGAACTCTCTGCAAGCCTTCCGTTACACCTTGTTTATCCCAATGTGAACTACTGAACTCTCTGCAAGTCATTTGTTACATTTGTTTCTCCTGATGTACTGAATAAAAGGTGTGGTAAGCTGGGGGCTTTGTCTTTGCTGCCCAGAGCAGCACTGATCAGACCCAAAGCTCAGCTTCTTCTCGGGTCTCATTTTTCTACCTTTCCTGTGATTCGCCTTGTGTTGCCGTGGCTCACAGGAGACCAGGACTCACTTCAGAGGTTCTGGTAACGTCCCCTTCCCCTGTCCCCTACAATAAGGTAAATAACAATTCCTTTAAAAAAGAAAAAAAACATAATAATGAAGGAAGGAAAAGATTAATGAATATTTTTTCATTGGAATTTTTACCTGAGTTCATAAATATGTCACAATTAATAGTTAAAAATTTAAGCAAAAGGACAAGAGTACACAATTAATGTTTGCTAATCCAAAGGTTTTGCATCTGGATTTTAAACAACCCAGGAAAGAAAATATTTGGAAAAAATTTGCCTATACTCTAGAGATGATTTAAAGTGCACAGATTATATTCAAATGTTACACCATTTTATATAATGGACTCTAGCATCCATGGATTTTGATTTTGGTGTCTGCAGGGGTTTTGAAACCAGTTCCCCAAAGATGCAGAGGGAAAATGCAGATTTATAGTATTTATGTAAAGAGGATTCATATAAATTTATATAACAAAGTACAGAATATGCAATAGGAAAATGACTAAAAATGTCATTTTAATGACTTTATTAAAATTACAATTAAGCATCTAAAAGATATTCGACATTGCATTAATAACTATAACTTTTTTTCATTTAAATTAAGTAAACTAGAAGAAAATACTGAAAATGCAAAGGAAGGGTGAGAATGTAGTTATTGAAAAACTCCCATATACTGCTTGTAAGTTTGTAAATTGCATAACTGTGGGAAACCAGAAGAGAATTGAGGCCTAATCGACCTCTTCTGTGAGCACAAAGGAGAAAGGCTGCACTCAGGGGTGATGCTATATTGCAAGTTCTAGGGATATCAAGTTGTTTACCTGAGCATGTACTAATGGATATTGGAAAGGAGATGAATCTTTCATTACTTTGATTGCTTGTACCTGTGTTTGGATGAATAAAGGTGAAATGAATCTTTAGACATGGAGGTTCAGACATGGAGAGCTCCTCTGCCTCCTAGAGGCAAGAGCCTCCTGGGCACCCTCTCCTTAAACTGACTCTGTGTCTCTTTGTCATTCATCTTCACTCAGTCCCAGGTCAGGGAGAACAAAATACCGGGTATAGGTGTCCCACAAGTGACACCTGGGCAGGGAATGCTTGAAGGAGTGGACTGGCTCCCCATGGATGGCGCCTGGAGCAGGAGGGACGGGAGGCAGGAGGTTGGCTACAGTTGGTGCCTGAACAGGGATTTGAGACTGGGGTTGGCTACACATAAACACTTTTTAAAAACTAAAGTGGAATATATTCATATCCTGTGATATAACAATTCCATTCATAGTATTACACAGTTATGTGTAAAAATTTACATCAAGAGATTGATATGAATTTGTGCAATTAGCATTCCTTTTTAACAAAAGAGAAATAATTTTTTAAATAATATTATTAAAAAATAATAATTTTTCTCCAAAAGAGAAATAATCTAAGTGGTACCCACAATATAATGGGTAGATAAATTGTCATATTTTCATTGTTTCGTAACCAAAATGGATAAATCATCATTTTTTACAACAGCAAAGATGAAAGGTACAGATGACTGCTACATGCAAAAAAGTAGAAGAAATAAGTGTGCACATGTAATGATTTCATTTATATGAATTTCAAGAACAATTAATCTCAATAGAATTATTTTAGGATGTTATGTCAAAGAGAGACCAAAGAAATGTTTCTGATTTTCACAGTAATCCTGTTATGGTTTGTATGTAGATGTTCCCCCAAAGCCTCATTCAGTCATAGGCTTTTTCAGAGGTGGCTGAATCTAGAGTGTGATGGTGGGATGAAGGGTCTGTGAGTACTAAATAGGTCCACTGATTGGTTTGGCACCACACTAATACTGATAGTCTGGATAAAATAAAAGGGGCAGAAAGATCCTGTTAACTCCCTTGTCATTTTGCTATCTTCCATTGCTATGAACTGTTTCCTCTCTGCCATGTACCACCCTGCCTTGGAGCCACCCAGCCAATTATGGACTGAAACTTCTAAAGACTGAACTAAATAAACTCTTTCCTCTTAATTTGGGGTGTTGGGTACTTTGTCTCAGCTACAAAGGAAAAGTAACTAAGACACCCTATATATGTTGGTATAAGCAGTTCTTGCACAAGCATGTTCACATTCTAAATCAAAGAAGTTATACACAGGGCTTGCACGCAATTTCCCCTCTGCACTGTATTTTAACATAAATATTCTAAACACAAATAACATTTTAGAGGAATTTCTTATTCAAGTAACATTTCTATTAATAGCAAAAATAAAGCCATACAAGGATATAATTGCTGCAAAATGTGACATTAACTTCTCAAGAAAAGTGGAACAAGCATGCCTTTCTTGTTTCTTCATCCAAATATTAAACTTCATAATAAAAATGCTTTAAAAATAGACACTTTATAGTAATTCATTTCTTAATGAAAACTACTCCTACTTCAAAGTTTGTTTTACAGTGCAGATTTCCTAAGATATCCAGTCAAACTAAGTGACTACTTCTATTATTCCAGAGAATCTTACTTGACTTTTTTCATTATCATTATTTGTATTAGTATTATATATGTAATTATGTTGTAGAACATATGCTACATTTTCTTAAATGCTTTATCTTACATTGAACACCAATATTGTATAAAACAATCACAAGCAAACATAAATTTGTGGAGTTTCTTTCCCTTAGACCTTTCCTTTAAAGGAATATGAATATTTATGTACATAGTTAATACGTACATTATATAGAAGATATTTAAAAGGAAGTATGAATTTTATATTGTGACAGAAATCTATAATTAGTACTGCTACTGAGATAAAAAGATATCTTTGGACAAAAATGTAAATCTTATAAGGAAAGATTTTAGTCAGATTCAAAAGTTTGTCCATTTAATCATTTAGTGAAGATTTACATGCTCAGGCTTGAGCTAGATGCTGGAAATAGAAAATGAAAAAGCTGTAGCCTCTATTCCAGAGAAGTTCAGAGTTTAATGGTAAAAATCTCTGCTTCGTTATATACTCGAAAGAGTAGAATTCAGACATGAATCATATTTAAAATGCTCTGAAAGCGTAGAGGAAGGAGAGATAGTGGGCTGCATGGTCACTACACATAAAAACAGCACCAGGAAAATGTTTTTATGTGTGTATTATTTTACCAAGCAGAAAACTTTGCATATTTATGGCTAGAATGAACTTCTTCAGTAGGCAAAATTATGAAATTTAATGGCTGAGAAAACAAGGAAAGAAGGCAAACTAGCTTGCCCAAGAACATACATTAGTAACTCACAGATCCAGAATTATAAACAAAAATCATCTTATTTCAAAGTTTTGAAAAACATTATCTTAACCTTTGTCATATGGTCTTTGTGACATACCCGAAGTACTGCTTTTCTGTATTTAGAAATCAAGAACAGTGGCTAAAAGTAATTCAGAAAACTCTATTGTACTGATCATAGATTGCCCTGGGATTCACATTTATCTTAACCTAGACCTAAAGCCACTGCTAAATTTTCACCTACACTGTATTATGATTTATTCCTGGGTAAGAATTTGGAAGGGGATGAACTCTGAACAGAAGTTAAATTAGGGAAATATGTGGAGGGTGGCAACCGGCACATTTATAGCTAGCCACTGTGTGGAGAAAATGTAACACACGATGGCTAAGACAAGGTGGCTTACTTAGAGGATTACAAGCACAGCAGTTCTGGAAACTCTAGTAAAATGTATTTAAAAGAAGGGAGAAGCCAAATAAGCCTCACTGAGACTTCAGAGATCAGGGGTGTGGTGAGAGACAGTTTGCACAAAGTAGTGACAGCAGTGGTCAATACAGAGACATTTTTATTTTAAAGCTAATAATTTATAAATGTGTCAAATATACATATTGTACCTTTTGCATGTGTTTAATATGTACATTAGATAATTTTTTAAAAGATTTTGCTTATTATTGGTATACATATATAAAAATCAGCATGTTTACTTGATTTAATATTCTTTAAAGCTTTTTTTTATTTGTTTGTTTTTAAGAGTTAGTATCTAGCTATGTGGCTCAGACTGGGCTCAAATTATTTAAATTATTTAGCTTTCTGAGCATCTGGCACTATAAGTGTGTGTCCATGCACTTGGTTTTGAAGCTTCTTAAAAAAGTTACCAAGGGACTTTTTTCAGTGTCTTTTTTAAAGTTTGATTATTATTCCTTACAATATGTGTCAGTGATTAGGCAGGCAATCCCATATTAAATCTCTAGTTTTGTGATATATCTCTGATGGATTTTAGCACTTCGGGTTATTAAATTTAGGAGTCTGAAATTTAGAAGTCTGAAAATGAGTAGTATTTACTCAATTGGTTCTATATTTTATGTATCTATTAAGTGCAGGGAATTATATAGCAGCCCTGTTATTTTGTTGTGGAAGTCTTTTACTGAAATTTAAAACTTGATGTTTGAAGAAGAATCAAAGCATGTCTGATGGAAACTCAGCTTTGCTGGGACAAAGATTGTCACAACCCAAGATGACAGGGCCTAGAACTGCTGGAAAACCCTTTCCCTTTGATAAAAAACGTGGCACAAATATATTCAACACTCTTTCACATCAAATATACTCAATTGTCATTTTGATTTTTGTTCATGCATGAATTACAGAAAGGAAAACAAAGCTGAACAAAAGACAATAGTTTCTCTGCAGTGAATCAAAAAGATTAAGCTTCAATTAGCCCATATAAAATAGAATCCACGGAAAAAAATCTACAGAAATTACCAAGGACTCATCTTAGCTTTCCCTAAAGAACTAATTAATCAGAAATAATGAAAATTAATAGCTACTGGACAGCACTTCATTTCTAAAGTGCTGTAGGAAAGTTAACACACTGTTATACAGACTTAGCTTTAATAGGCTTCTGTGTTACTGGTAAGTTCAAGCGGGGTTCTACCATGCTGATTAGTCATGAGCCAGGTGTCTACAAAGGCTGTACTTTTGGTATTCTTTCAAAGACATTGCTGTATAAAGCGGCTATCAAACACAGTACTCTATGATATGACACTAAATTTAACAGGAAAGGAACTCCATTTATTAAGAAAAAAAAGAAGAAAGAAAAAAGGAACATGGACAAATGAGGCAATACTGAAATGTTTGTTTCTACAATAGAACATTTTATTGAAATAATTTTATTTATGTATTTATGCAACATCTTTGATATTTATAGGCTCACAATTTTATTCCATGGTTTAATAGCTCCAAGGTAGAGACGATATGACAGAGGGACATTAAGGATAAAATCTGTGAGTCATGACAGCCAAGGAGCAGAGAGTGAAGGAAGGAGCAGGTTAGAAAGATAGCCCTTCTGAGTCCTGCTGGCAGTACCCAGCTCTAATTAGGCACCACCTTAAAACAGCATATTTAGTTTATTGAATTCATCAATGGATGATTCCACTGATGAGTATTGTGGCTCCATGTTTCAATTAACTTCCAAATATACATGGCTTTGGGGGGACATATTAGATCTAAATAATCATTATGCTGTCAATGTAGGATTTCATATCCAAGAAATATCATTAAAGATGAAGGACAAATCAAAATAAGGCTGGAGAAGGAAAACTAAGAGACTTGATAACCAATAGATCTAACATTCACCATTAATTTTTTTCATTTATTTACAGAATCAATATTTTACTATCTCTTTCTAGAGGATCTTATGCAGAGGGTCTTATTTTTCACTACCTAAATACTTCTGACAATTTAAAACATATTATATTTCAAAAGATCCTTTGAATAATATTTTGCCATTATTGACAGAAATCACTTCGCACTCAATTTCTCTTTTAACTTGTCCCATCTAAGGTAAACTTAAAAAGTTTGGAAGAAGACAATGATAATTCATCTGTTTATTTCTTTAGTATGAAATGTGTTCTCTGTAATTTTCACACAGTATTACATACTAAAATGAATATAATAAAAGTATCCTGAACTGTAGGAGCTACAAGAAAAATGTACAATTAAATAAATAATATAGACAATTAAATGCTTTGCAGTTTTCATAGTGAAAAAGAATTACACTACTGTGATATTAGTAAAAAAGCTAACAAATCATGATTGTTTTCTATAATAACATTTTTCATTGATTAACATACCAATAAAATAGTATTAACATACAGGTTACAAAAACTTCATATAAATAGTTTTTATCTTCATACCAACTACTATCTTTTGTTCCAAATATCAAGTTTGTTCTCTTATGCCACTTCTTCCCATAGTACTTCAAGTTAATGAATTAATTCTGGAAAATTATGAATTAACACATTATAACTATCTCTTTAGAATTTAAATAGTTTGTCATAGGGGACAGTACAGTGTTGTATGGTTTAATTAGGTAGTTTTAATTTTCTTTCCCAAATATAATATATTCTTTAAAATTTGTTTTGAAAATAATTGGTCATCATCCATATTCAAATTAGAGCAGTTTAAAATGTTTATGTTAATTTAAAGAATATTTTACAAGTCTTTTAATTCGAAAAAATGGCTTAAATGGGAGTTTGATTGTGTTTGATTCTGTTAGAGTGAAGTGGAATTAAGTCTTGTAGAATCATTTCACTGTATGGCAAAAAGCATTTAACCACAAAGGAAAGGTTCAAATAACACACTCTGAGACTTTTTAATACATGTCCTCTCCTCTTAAAGGCCTAATATTCCCGAAGGTAAATAGTAAAGCACTTTCTTCTCCATTTTCAGAAAGCAAACATTTTAGATCTTTAATCTTGGAGAAATTGAGCAATGATTTAACCTTCAAACTTAATGCTATACAACACAGACAGCTGAAAATATTGCTTCTGTGTGATTTTATCAGGATATTGGGGTTTTTTTTAGGAATGTTTGGAGATTAATTGTATTATATATAAAGGCCAATGAAGTAAGTAAAGTTTATGTTGAAACTGTTTGAAAGAAGGGTTTCTCCTAGATAAATGAAATGATTCTTTATCTTGATTAGGCTTTTTATTCTTTCACAGACAGTTAGATGGTTGCATTTCACAGACAATGAATTTGGACTTTTCATTTTTTTAAACTAACCTGCTTCTCCAGCCATCTGGTTTGGAATAGATTTTATAAAATTCAAGGGAGCTCTCTGTATTCCTGAAGTTAACTTTAATTACATAGCCCTTCAAGCTAGAAAAAAACTTGATGTTGAAGCATTTGTTGAGAAAATTTCTAATAAATATCTTCAAATGACTCAAAATTTTCCATTCAGACAAGAACTAACAAAGGAAGGATATTTAAATTTGTAAATAAAATCATATCTCTATCAGATTTTCAAATCATTATATCAAATTCTTTTGAATATTATAAAGACATTATGAGAGGACAATTACATTTAAATCATTGTTTCATTAATATATAGTTACCTCAGTGGTATTGTGTGTTAATAAGTGATTCTATTTGGAAAAATTGCTTTATATAAGCCAAATAAAACTACCAAGTGTTAGGAAGATTCTAACTACAAATACTTAAACCAATCAATCTACATTAAAGTATCTAGAACCTACTACCAGTAGCAGAGAGATGTTGTATAGGGCTTCAAAGGACATCTGAGAAAATTTAACATGTTTAATTATTTGGCAGAATATAGAGACAAAATTTCCCAGCAGGATATGTATGTCTCATCTTTTCCAAATTGTTACCTGTGATAAATATTTGGGGAGTTCAATAAAAATCTATGTATATGTAATGATTCTAAAAATATAGCAGAATTGCGTGTTAAAACTAGATTTTTTTTTTAGTTCAATAGAGATGGTGAATTTTTGAATTTGAGAGAGGAAACCGGGGATTACTAAACATCTGCTGTCAACAGCTCTGAACCCTCTGTGCTTTCAGCAAGAGTAAGCTCTGTTTAATGGATGCCCTTGACAGTATCAATCCATTAGAAATTCTTTAAAAGTAGCCATAAGTAAAACAATCTAAACCACATCCATTGTTAATAATTGATGTTTATTGCTCATTGGCAACTATTGATTATAGGCTGAAAAGGAAACTCTTTATGTATTGATTTTGGGGCCTTTGCCTTACTGAATACACAACTGCAAGCAACATGAACGTAATGGAAGTGTGTCACCACTCTTAAAAATTAAAGAAACAAGATGCAGTGTGAGTCTACAGTTTCTTGTGAAATAGAAACAGATTCTCCTTGAAAAGATGTCATGAACAAGTTTTTTCTTGAGATTTAAAAAGAGTTAACTGTTGTTACTAATAATGCACTTATAATTGAGAAGCATTTTACTTTAAAGTCCTTAAATATGTGTATCTTACATTTTATAAGTGTAAGTTGAAATAAACTGTTATCACTTGCTTGAAATATGGTTATCTTATTGGTTTTGCTCAAGACTCTAGACACATTTATTCTATGACATAGCAGGTGCTTGTGAATATGCTAATGGAGAGGTGAGACTAAACTATAGTTTTCATGCTTACTGTGGCCTCTTGTTACAAGAAATTATACAAATAATGAAAAATAATTATAAGGGAGAATACATCAGGACAAACAATCTTTTTGTGTTACAGTAAACCCTGGTTTGAGACATAATTGGGAGAATTATATTGCTTTCTCATCTTGAAGTTCCTTGCATTAGCCTGTGACCTTTGACTTGCCTCAGAGCCTATTATTCCCCATGAGTAAAATGAGGGAAGGTAAAAATTGCCTTAACTCTCTAATAACAGAAAGTTGCAAATAACAAATGACAGGATATAAATGGATGAAAATTAGAAACTATGAAAGTCAAAAACAGGAAAGGAAAAAATCTAATTAGTTTTCTAGACCCACATAGAGGCTATAATAGATTATCACAAATGTGGAAAAATTAGTGAAAAGCAATTATAAAAGTGGTTTTACCAACATGTGAATATAGTCATCAATAATTTGAATGTCAAGTTGTTAAGATAGTATTTGGAGGAATACAAGTTTGAATATTTTAACTAAAATATTTTCCTATTAGTAACAATCTGTTGAGATGATAAGCAAAAGAATAAAATATATATAATTTCCTGTTATTTCTATTATTCTATAAGTGCATAAAATGTATCATTTTAAAAGTGAAAAATCTAATGCTACATTGTTTATAATGTGTATGCCTCCACTTGCCTATACATGTGCAAAAATAAATATTTGTATGTGCGAAGATGCATATTTGTATATAAAAATATATTTTGTAAGTAAAGTGGCCAGTGTCTGGTATATCGATTTTGTGGATTTTTCATGTGATATAAGTGAACGGAACTGAGATAGATCTGTATTTACACTGTAATTATGGTACTTACTAATAGTGTAATATTATATATAATTTATTATCATTAGTTAATTGAAACCTAATTAAACTGTTATTAAGAATTAAATTCTATGATGAAAGTGAAAATATTGCGTTAATGCTTGGTATAAGAAAATTACTCAGTATAAATCAGTATTCTTAACAAATCAAGTACTTTTAATAACTTTGTATATGTAGATGCGATATGATCAACATTATTTACTAAACTTTGTATTAGTTTATAGTTTTAACAATGTTTTTTCACTTATTATAATAACTCAATATTTTTAAAATTAGAAAAAAAGAAAGCACAACTTTTTCTGGCTGAAACTATGAATGAATTTTATTGGGTCAGTAATCCATGTCCAGAGATATGGTGAATTTTAGTCTGCTTTGACTAGTGTCTTTGTTACTTTCTCATTGCTAAGACAAGACACCCAAAGTTAAAGGAGGAAAGATTTATTTTACCTCACAGTTTGTAGAGGGCTCAGTCCATAGTTAGCTGGCTCTATGGCAGAACAGAGAGGTATCTCAGAGAAGACACAGTCTGCGGCAGGACAAGCAAGAAGACAGTCAACAGTGAAGCCCACCTGCCATCTTTCCCTTTATATTTCATCCAAGCTACAAGCCTTTTGGTTGGTGCCACCCACATCCAGTGTGGGCCTTCCTATCACCTACACCCAGACAACACCCAATCAGTGAACTAATCCAATTATTTCAATATTAATCCACATTCACACACCCTCAGTCTACATTGACACATCTATACCCAGCCACTTTGAAAAATTTCCACCTATAGCACATGTGGCTTTGGGAGGATACCTAGATTAAATCCAAAACAGTTAGGAACTCAATTTCATTTATATATCATTTGCTCAGCTCTGTTCTTGTAATTTTCCTTCAAAACTGTATCTTTTAGCATGGGGAAATAACAGCTATTATTGTAGGCTTCATGTCTGCATTCTTTCTCATCTAGAAAGACTTTCTGTGTCTCAACAAAATCTTCAGCTTTGTATTCATGGGCAACCTTGGAAGAACATAGAGATTATATCGAGTTGACCAAGACTTGAACTGACAGAACCAATCTGTGTGATGGAGATAGTAATGTTCCTATTAGCTTAGAACCCAGGAAAGGAGCTGGGAGTAAGATAAATCTTGTTCAAATTTTCTACCTCTTGCAAATGGAATGGATGCTAAGGTAACAATCAATGCAGTCAAATGTGACCTTGTTGAACATGTGGGCGAAAAAGTCTATTTCTCTATCTGCGATATCACAGTACAGGGGAGAACTTTTATGACTCTCAGTGTAGCATTCTTTTCAAAGCTTAGGATGTTTAAATGGCTTGATTTATTCAAGGTAAAAGTGCTAGTGAAGGTGTCTGGCATTTGTGTTCTGAAAAATGTTTCAGGAATAACAGTGATTCTTTACCTATTGACTGTGGACCACAGGGCTGATTAGAACTATGAAGTTGCTATTAGATATTTATCAATTTATCTGAATATTAAATGTGATTTACATGCTGAATCAATACAATAATAAATATTATCACATTTCAGTTGCTGTCATAGAAATATCTCCTTGAAGATGCAGAACCTATTACTACATTTACTACCTCAGATGAAATATTTTCAGTATATTTATAGGAAGCTAATTCTAAGTAATAATTTATTCTCAAACACTTTTTATTAGTACAAGGATATATACATTCAATTTCAGGCAGAAATTATGATATACTTGCATGAACTATAATTATTAGTTACAATGACAAGAACAAACCAATATTTATGTCATGTAAATGTTCATGGAACTTAAACTGCACTGAGTATATTGTATTACATTCACAACTGGAAATACTGGGGGCACTGTTATAATTTGTTATTTAGTGCCAGAAAGAGAATGAATATAAATTATCAAATTTCTGTTATTAGCCATTTGAAACAAAATGTTTTAGCCCAAAATTGTTGAAAAGATGCTCTTACAGTGAGTTTTAACATAGCTTTAATACCAAAAAAATGAAGTAATTGTTGCAGTTAATACATGGCAATTTACTCATGACTAGCATTACTATTATCTATCAATCTGTCTTCTCTCTTCTTTGAAATTGATATTTTCAATTTCAAAATTAGTGAGTATAAAGTACCATATTAGCTGCCTATTGTATAATCACACCAAAATATACTGGTCAAAATCACTACAATTAATTGTCTCAGTTTCTGTGTATTAGAAATCTGAGGGAGCCAGGTGGCATAGTGGCACACACTTGTAATCCCAGCACTTGGGAGGCTGAGGCAGAGGTGGATTGCAGTGAATTTGAGGCCAACCTGGGCTACATAGTGAGTTTTGGGGCAGCCTGAACTACATAGTAAAACGCTGTCTCTAAAAATTTTAGAAATCTGGGAGTAACTAACCGGATGCCACAGTGATAAAGTATGTTGTGAACTTCTGAGCATATGTTACTTGTTATCATCTTCAGGAGAGGTGTCTTATTGCATGGAGTATCGCAAATTGCATATCAGAATCTTCTATTGGAGCAGTTATCCTGGAATGTCAGCCTATCTTGTTGGTTGTGGTCTCCAAGGAGGATAGAATATCCTCTATGAAGCACTTGATTCACACAGAGAAAAGGCAGAAAAGCAAGGTTAACTTCAGTGGGGGATTCCATCCTTCATTGCCAGTCTTGTCCCCAAGTAGAATCAAGTCAATGGAAAACAGATATGCTGCTTCTGCTACCGGTGAAGAACCCTGATTCCTCACCTATGAGACCAGAGAGACAGAGAGCTAAGACTGTGATCACATTTAAACAGGACAAAGGGACCTATTGAGCTCAGAACAGAGAAAGATATTCCCACACAGAGTAACAAGCTCAGCAAGCCCTGTGACTTCTCTTAATGCTAGGTAAAGAGATACAGGCCCAAGGCCCATTGTTACGTGGCCAAGCAGGGATGGAAAATCTGCATATAGGAGACTGCTTTTCCCAACATCTGTAACAAAGTTATACTTGAGCTGTCCATAGAAGCTGAAGTCTCCTCTGAAGACTCAGTGGCACAGTCACTTTCCACCCATAGTTTCTAGCAGGCCTTGAGCCCTTCTCTTACCTCATTACGGAGAACCTGGCTTGTCCAGAGAGTAGGGTCCGAGAGAGTGAGACAGTAAACTTAAGAATGAATCCAGGTACTTTTTATGACTTCTTGGATGTCGCATCCCATGACTTTTGCTAGATTTTATTGGTTAAATATTGACAAGTCAAACAATTAGCTAAGATGGAATTGTATGACAACATGGATATAGGAAGTGGGAATCTTTAGCGACCTCATAGAGTATGCTCAGTTCTCTTTCCCTGTTGATACCCAATGATTCACATCTCTCTCATGTGCAAAATAATCATATTTTCCCATAAGCTCCCAAGGTCTCATCTAATTACACTATTAGCTCAAAAGTTCCAAACCTCATTACATAAGGCCAGGTAAAGACGAGGCTCCTCCTATATAGTTGCTTAAGTACAGTTCTTTACATACCATTTATTTTTATCTGAAGACCTGCAAAGTTCAGTGAATAAAGTGTCTTCTCCACTCCCTATGTTTGTATTGGGATGCAGTATAAGCTGCCCTGTTCAAAAAAGGGGACACTGGATGCCACAAAATAGTCATTGTTTCACAGCAATTCTGAAATCCACCCAGGCAGAATTTCTTAGTTCTCAAGGCAAAAATTCTCTGCCTCTTGTGTCCACCCAGTGGGCTCTTCTTTCCTACCTCTGAATAATCTTTCTTCTTTCATTTAAAATATCACATCTACACTGACCAGGTTTCTTAATCTGCTTTCTCTTGAAGAATTCTGCACTAAAAACATTACTTCAGATTATGTACTTTTTCTGTCATCTTTAAGCCAAAGTGCAAGTTCCATCCACATTCAACTCTTAAAAACTTTGAGTCCCTGGTGAATCTTTTTTCAGGTTTATTGTAGCAAACAAAAATCATATTCAAAAATCTCTTTGAAGGAAGCTTTTATTAGTTAGGCTTCTGCTAAGAATGGTTATAGAAACATATAAAGGTTTTCTAAGAGTCTTATTGAGAGGATCTGGGCAGCATACTGTTATTCTCTTTAAAGAACTTTTGTGTAATTGAATCTTTCCCCGAAGTAACACATTAACAGAGAAAAAGGGAAGCACCCAAGATGGGTGATATTCTATTGCTTCTGCATTATATTCATTTGAAATTTCTTTATGTCCAAACATACACAGATTTTTTTTCGGGGGGGTTAAAAAAGGATGGGAATACAAAGAAAATTTGGGATTTATATTTATATTTTGTAAATAGACTGGTATTACTGCAGATCATCCTACAAGTTTTCTATAGTAAATGTCTTGTACAGATTTTAATAAAAGGTAAGGACAATTAAAAAAATGGAGTGTAAATCCATTTAAGTACAATGATTAGTTTTTCATGAAAACAACCGATGCTGTTATAAGTTTAAATACATTATGATATGATGTAGTAAAAATAAGTAAATCATATAGGAATATTGCAATCATTTAGTTAAGTATATTGCCTCAGAACACATTTATGATTGAATTCAGAATGCTGTTATTCTTTGTGTATAGAGTTACTGTTAAAAGAATTATATGAATATGTTAGTGTAAATATTTCAAGAACAATGGTTGGCATTATAATCAACAGTGTTCGTGTTTTTTATTATCCAACCTAGGCACCTTTGACACTTAAATACTTAATAATCTAATAATAATGGATAATTATGATATTAGTATTGTGATTTATCATTGCAAAATAAAAGCTTGAAAGGAACCACCTATTTCTACATATTGTTTTTATTATAGACAGAAAGCCAGCACAAATTAAAAGGATTTTAAAATATCTTTTTTTTTAATTGTAAAGACACATTGCAAACAGTATGGCTCTCAGTATGGCTATGGAACACTGTTCTCTGATCATTTTTTAATCAGTGCATCATATAATTTGTGGCTCTCCTTACTACCAAAGTGGAGATAATTCTTCTCTCATTGTCCCTGAAAATATATTAAAGATCCATGAATGACAAAAATTAGATCATATTTCTACTCTTGAACCAATCAGCTAAATGCAATAGATGATCTTTAGATTTTTCACATACTGATCACTTCCTGCTGAATACCTATTTTCCATAGCTAATTATAAATTACTGCAGATCTGTCTTTCAAAGCCAATATCAGCAATCAGTTAAAATATGAAAGCCAAACTTTTAGTAGTTATCTTAGTGAGCCTTTTATTCACTTTATGCTCCATACTCATTTCTTGTCATTATTCTGTTAATAATTCTACCTCTATTCTCAACTCTTCGATATTGACATTTTGAGGGTCTCGATCAACCTGCTATTTTTATTATGCCAAATATGTACTTAATAAGAAATATTCATCTGATTTTTAAATTCCACTACCATCTGTATGTTACTAGCACCAAATATTTGTTTCCACACAGTCCTTGATTTATATCATAGGTAAAAGTAAACTTATGCTGAATTCAGGAATTAGTGCTCAAATAAAATAGGAGGTATTGACGTGCCCTGTAAATATCAAGACTCTACAATAACAATTACTGTCATGTATAATTATACAACATGTAATGCCACGCCTCGTGAAAGTTCTTTTTCTTTTTTTTTATTAAATTCTTTTATTGGTACATTGTAGGTATACAACACAATTACATTTCTCATTGGGAATTGTACCTTTACATAATG
>NW_004624802.1:7512074-7526619 GCF_000247695.1 Heterocephalus glaber | reverse complement strand
TTTCTTTTCCTAGTCACTAATTGCAATCTTATCTTCTATATCTGAAATTCTGTCCTCACATTGGCTCATTCTGCTGTGTAGGCTTTCAATGGAGTTTTTCATGTCCTGGAAATCTATTTGCATCTGTTTTATGGATTTCATTTGTTTCCTATGTTGGAATTCCATCATGTTCCTGAGGTCCTCTCTAGATTTATTAATCATGTCTTGCACTAGGGGCACAATTTCTCCTGTTACCTCGGAAATTATTTCTGATTTCATTTTTTCCAGATCCCCTTTTGTTTCCAGTTCAGTGGGTCCAAGTGGTTGAGTATCAGAATGTCCCATGTCATTTCCCTTTGGGGTTGCTGTAGGTGATCTGGAGGTCTGGTTTTGAGACTTATTTACATGTTTTCTCCTTTTGACTGGTGGGGGCATTGGCACCTGCACGGATTACCTCCTCTGAGCTGGGAGAGGTGGGACAGTGGCTGGGAGCAGCAGTAGGGATGGTGGCCCAAAAGCCCTTTCCTCTTGGCTGGGAGCAGCGGGATGGATGATGGCTGGGAAGCTCCTTCCTCTGGTCCAGGAGCAGTGGGATGGTGGCTCAGAAGCCCCTACCTCTGGGCTGGGAGCAGCGGGAGGGATGGTGGCCCAAAAGCCCTTTCCTCTTGGCTGGGAGCAGCAGGATGGATGATGGCTGGGAAGCTCCTTACTCTGTTCCAGGAGCAGTGGGATGGCGGCTCAGAAGCCCCTACCTCTGGGCTGGGAGCAGCGGGAGGGATGGTGGCCCGGAAGCCCCTTCCTCTGGACCAGGAGCAGTGGGATGGAGGCTCAGATGCCCCTACCTCTGGGCCGGGAGCAGCGGGACTCAGTACCATGGTCTGGTGGTCCAGTGTCCTCTGCATCTTTGTCGTGTGGAACCAGGTGGCTGCTCAGAGGAGTGCGGCGGGGGGTGTCCAGTGGATCGTTGCCGGTGTGTGGGGTGATTTGGCTGTTCCACGGGATTTGGGACCTTGTTAGGGTGTCTGGAGACCTGCCTGTCTGCAGCGGGCTGATTCAGTATGTTCTGCCTGACTCGTGACCTCCATGAAAGTTCTTAAGCAGTGGACAGGAAACACTTTCATTTTTTCTGAAATGACTCATTCTATATTCTTATACAATCTGAAATATTCATGTTTATGATAAAAACATTTAGCTGCTTTGTTATTAAAATAATTATTTTCCTTTTTCTTTGGTACATTACTCAAATATTGATACTAGTTTTGCCTTGATTTCATTTTGACAGTTACTACTTAGCTTTAAATGACAGTTATTCTAGTAGGAGTGCATAAGATACTTATTACAATTCTATATTAGATTAATTGAAAGAGTTTTTGATTTTAGAATTTGTAATATACTAAAGTTTCTGAAGTCAGTATGAGAAATGAAGGCAGCTTTGACTGGCCCTTTGAGAGCAAGGCAGCAGGAAGACATTTATCTTTGCATGTTCCCAGGATATCTTTATCTATCCTGCTTCTTTTAAACTTTAGACAAGGTCTGCCTGAGAATTTATTTGTTTATTGTTTGCATTAGAACTCTTTTTTCATATGTGCATGAAAATTATTTTTGATAGCTTACTGAGTGACTTTAGCAGACTGAGCCAAGTTCAAAACCATCAAGTATTGTTTTTAAGAGCAAGTAGATTTAAAATGTGCTGGAATAGATATGAGAAAAGGAAAAAAGTGGAAACAAAGTCTTTGTAAATAGGGAGGGTTGGAGGGGTTGAAGGAAGGGCAGGGGAATGGGGAAAAAAATAAGAGCTAAGATCTATTTTACTTTAAGAGTATGGATTTGAGTAAATCATAGCATAGAGCTAGGAATATCATGATTTTACTAAAAAAAAATGTTGGGCATGGTTACATAAAACTATCATTTCTCAAACCATGAACTATTTGCCCAAGAGTGCACAATGGGTTTTAGTGGTAAATTTTAGCAGAATATAGGGTCATTGTATTATAATGAAGAACATCCTATTTTTAACGTATTTCAAGCATGTTCCAGTGTTGACATGTTAAATGCAGTACCTCACTTAATTCTCATATAAAGTGACCAGATAGCCATGTTTTTGCATAGGTGGAAACATTGACTTGCAGAGATGAAGGAACTTTGTTTTTCACGTAGGGGGAAATACAGACTCAAACTCCAGAAAACATTGCCTTTCACCATTATGCTATTCCTTCCTTTCTAGAAAATGTTAGCTGCCATTCAGGGTAAATGACTTCTAGCATGACAGAATTCTGATACTAGCTCTAAAAATAGAAAAAGTAGCCAAGCATCTCCTAAGTACTCTTTTTAATCATTATCAGAAGGAATTATTATTTTATTCTTCATGCATTTAGATATTATTTTAATTTTTAATTGATAGAGTAATTATATATATTTATGGAATACAGTGCCACATTTCAATACGTGCATACACCTTGTAATAATTAGATTAGGGTAACTGGCATAAGTATTCCTTTTAACATCAGGCTAAGGAACATGATTCAAAATACATAAATATGTCAAAAGGATTTTCATAAGAAAAACAAAAATGCACTTTTAACTATGTTTTACATAATCATCTCCACCTAGATGTTGAATAGCCATCTCAAACTAAACCTGCTTAAAATAAATATCCTGATTCACTTAATCTCTGTCTCAATGTTTTACTTCACCTGTATTTTGTATTCTTAGTAAGGTGTTATGTAATTCCTGTAGGTCCTCAGAATACAAAGAAGGTTGGAAACATCAATCTTCGAGTGGGAAGAATCACCCCTGCACGGATGTACTAAAGAGAAAGTTACATGACTCTTTGATGGACAACAAGCTATCTCTGAGGGTTCTCCTGCTCTGGTCACCAGTAACTAATGTGCAGATATTTACCCAACACAGAATACTTCAGCACTGTTTCCTAAAGAAACAACCCACATTCCTATCTAGTTATTTTATTCAGTTCAAATATCAAGAAATCTTCATTACATGGACTTTTATTCAGGTTTAAATGCAGCTGCGTGTGAACTTGTATCCTATAAATGAAAAGTCAGTTTCTGTCTCTATTTTTTTCTTACTACAAATACATATATAGTAGTGCTCATTGATTGAGCAGGAAAACATAATTTCAGTAAATACTTTGACTAGGAAAATGATAAAACACTGTAATCAGTACTCCATGGAAAAACAAACTACTGAGGTGGATCCTGCTTTTATGGTAACAGGTCACATTTTTTGCACATTCCTTGATTCTGTCTTCTAAGATGAACTCCTCTCTTTGATAATCTTAATGTTCTAGGATCAGTATTCTGTTAAGTTTCTCTTGACCATTATCCTCTGTAAATATATTTGAGGTGGGTATTGGGGCCAGTGACACTGGTGGAGACTTAACATCCAGTTTGTGGGTCAGAGGATTGTTGAAGATTCATATATTCAAAAGCTTATTTTATTTAATAATTTATTTGCCAACACTACTTCCTTAAAAACTTTAAGGCAGCTGGGTGCAGTAGTGTAAGCCTGGGTGCAGCACTTTGGGAAGCTGAAGCAGGAGGATCCTCAGTTTAAGTCTCACTTGGTTAACTCAGTAAGACCCTGTCTAAAATAGGAGACAGGAGCTGGAGATGTAGGCTATTGTGAAGATCGTGGATTCAGTCTCCTCTATTGCAATCAATTGATCGATCAATCAAAAAGTCTCGTGATATGTTTCTTCCTAGTCAGCTCTATCAGTCAGTAACCATGTGAAAACATTTTCCAATGGTATCAATAAAACTGATTTCTGCATTCCTTAATTCCTCCAATTAGTTGTCTCCTCACATAATAGGTGGCTTGAGGTTGTCTGAATGAACAGGTTTGGATAGGAAGGCCAGGTTCTTAATCTGATCTTTGGCATAGGTGAAGGTCTAAGGGGCTATGCCACCGCATAACATATTCAGTCACACCTCTTTCTTTTTGAAAAAAGCAGTTGACGTTTTAAATATTTGAGTCCACAATTTCTGAATTATTTCTATTAGCTTTTATTTTCAAACAAATTTGCTTAGTCTTATCTGAGATCATTAATTTTCTGTAATATCATGATGAATCAGCCAATTACAGCACAAAAATTCTCCAACATTCTATTTTTCAGTATCGTCTCGTTGAGTTTAGGTGGAGGGCCCTAGTCAGTTTGAAATTTCTTGTATTTTTATCATAATGAAGACAACCTGTCCTCGATTTCCAGGTCAGCTATCAGTTTTGTCACCTATGGAATAATTCTTAGGCTGATATCACAGTTCTTTAGGGTTTTTATTATTATAATAGGATCAAATTAATCACTCAAAACAGTATTAGAATAAAATTCAAAGCTGTAAAAAAATCAAACTTTTAACAAACTGCTTCATTTCAGAGTTCTTAGTCTGATTTGTCATTGTGTCCCAACGTCTTAGCTCATTAACAATAAAAATTAAAAGGCAAATTAGAAGGCAATAAGAAAATAAGATACAAATTAGAAAAATATCAAATGTGTTTGTTTAAACAAATGAATAAGAAGATAAACCAGGAATGTTATGCCAGTAACGGAAATATAAGTCCATTAATGTTGATGTAGGTATGTATGTGTGTGTATTTTATATATATATATATATATATATATATATATAATTAATCTTTAGTTAGTTCCTAACATTGATAGAAATATGTCAAAAAAGAAGAAAAGCTGAAAGGAATCCCAAAGGAGTTTTACATTTTTCTCTTTATTCAACACATTCTTTTTTTTCTTAGCAATAAAACAGCCAGGAAAAATCCGAGCTGAATGATACTGCTTCTGCACATCTTTTTAGTAATAATGTTATGTTATTTTGAACATATAAGATACTCAATAAGTTAAGACTTATATATTGATAGATATGTATGCTGATTGCCTTTTTTCTTTCACATGTTATTCTTCAAAATTTAAACTGTAAAAATGCGTCAGACTTTACTTATCTTTTCTGCTCAATTTGTATTCAGCAATGTTATTATTGCTTCTCGGCCTTTTGGCTAAGATCAAGTGTTATATCTAGCAATGGCATTTTACTTTAACCCATTATGGAGACCTGTTTTGTTTTAAATTTATTCCACATTTTCTCAAAAGAACTAAACAAAATATTGAATAAATACTTTAAAAGAAAACATGAAGGGCAAACAGTAATTTAATAGCATATACCATACATATTTTAAAGATAACTTTTTTCCATTTAGTTTATTGATAATTTTAGGTATACAGTACAGTTACATTCATCATTGGGATCTTGTACACTCACATGATGTATCTTGATTCTTATTTTTCCCCATTCCCCTGCCCTCCCTTCACCCCCTCCACCGTTCCCTATTTACAAAGACTGTTTGTTTTCCTATTCTCATATTTTTTTCTCCCCCCCCACTTCCCCTATTCCTTTAAATATTTTCTTCCTATTTCACAATATCAATTATACATTTTGATCCCTATTTACACTTTTAGTTTTTCACACCAGAGAAACTATTTGGTATTTATACATGTGTGTCCTGTTTATTTCACTTAAGAGAATGACCTCAATGTGCATCCACTTAGCTATAAATGTCTCTAGTTTCTCATTCTTTATGGCTGAGTAGTACTCCATTTTATTAAAAAAAAACACATCTTCTTTATCCAGTTTCCTGTTAATGGGCAATTGGGCTGTTTCCAAGTTTTAGCTGTTACAAACTGTGCCACTATAAACATGGGTGTGCATATATCACTGTAGTATGATTCTTTTAATTCTTTTGGGAAGATACCCAGTAGGGGAATAGCTGGGTCAAATGGGACTTCTAGTCCTAGTTGTTTGAGGTATCTCCATGTTGATTTCCACAGTGGTTGCACCAGTCTGCACTCCCACCAACAATGACGTGTTCTTTTCTCCCACAACCCCATCAGCACTTGTTATTGGTTGATTTCATGATAGCAGCCATTCTTTCTGAGTTGAGGTGGAATCTCAGCTTTGTTTTCATCTGCATCTCTCAAATGACCAGTGATGTTGAACATTTTTTAATATATTTATTTGCTGCTTTTACTTCTTTGTGTGAGAAATGTCTGTTCATTTCAGATGCCCATTTTTGAATTGGGTCTTTGAATTTGGGGGGTCTGATTTTTTTGAGTTCTTTATATATTCTGGATAGTAGACCTTTGAGGAACATCTGATAAAAATTTTTTTCCCACATTGTAGGTTGTCTCTTACCTTTGTTGGTAGTTTCTCTTGCAGTGCAGAAGCTTTTTAATAAGATGAGATCCCAGTTGTTGATTCTTTGTGCTAGTTCCCGTGCTACTGAGGATTTGTTCATAAAGTCCATTCCTATGCCACTGTCTTCAAGAGTTCTAACTTGTCTTCCAGCAAGTTTAGTGTTTCTGTTTTAATATTTAGATATTTAATCCACTTCAATTTTACTTTAGCACATGGTGAAAGATACGAGTCTAGTTTTTGTATTTTTTTTTCTTTTAAATTCTTTTATTGGTACAATTATGAGAAAAGAAAAAAATGGAAACGAGGTCTAGGGGTCTAGTTTTAATCTTTGGCAGGTTGAAATCCAGTTTTTCCAACACCATTTATTAAAGAGGCTTTTAAAGATAACTTAAAAGAATTATTTGTGTCATTAAAACAATGGAGGCAAATTGATGGTATATCTTTAAAATGTTCAAATGAAAAAATGATTTCTATATAATACTAAAAGTAAAAAGTTTAGGCTAAAGTATTGACATGGCTATTATTTATTTATTTATTCTAATATTTGCAGTGCTGGAGAAGGAGCTCAGGTCCTTGTTCATTTCAGGTAAGTACTCTACAACTCTATATCTGTAGCCCTATGTATGTATTTATACTAACGTGGCTGCATGTAGTTTAGTATTGTATATTATTTTTACATATGTGTGTATAGATATGGCATATAATATAGTGTGTCATATGGTACTATCTCATATTTATATGATAAATCATATATAATACATTAAATGATACATAATACAATGCAATATAATAACTTATTGTTGTGATAACATAAATATGTATACAAAAGTCATTAGAATATTTGTGGGAGAGACAACTGCTTATTTTATTTTTTGTTTTCTCAACTTCTTAATTTATTATGTAATACAAGCTATTAAAATAAAACCAACAAAAGATATCCATATATAATTCAATGACACAATTATTTTTCTACTCTTTTTCAGGAACTTCTTGGTGCTCAAACCAAAAGATAAATTAAGAATTTGAAAAAAGTGAAAGGAAATACCATTTATTCAGAACTTAGTAAACAATATATGTCTTGGTCACATAAATTAAACAATTATATGTAAGGGAACTGCATGAGATGGCATATATGTTTTGTCAAGCATTTTGCTAAATTGTTCATGTATTTTACATAAATTTGCATTGCCACCACCATATGAAATTGATTTTTTATCTCAGTTTTACAAATTGCAAGTGAACAAACTTGTTGAAGTTGGCTAGCTAAGAAGATCTGGGATTTTGAATTTGATTGTCTATTTCTAAAAACTACACCCTGTATTTGATGATATGCAAGTAGACAGACATAAATTTAAAGAAAAAAACAACTTTGAGGTTATTGTTACAACCAATCTATAGACAAAGTGAATGAGTATAGACTCCAAAGAGATAAATTCTGAAATATGCGCATCAAAGGCTGGGAGATACTGCACAGGAATGTCATTTGAGCAGGGTCATCATAGAGGATGAGTAAGGCTTGTCATGCAGGCAAGTGAAGGGAGTAAGATCCTCAGGTAAGAGTGAAGAGTGACAGAATACACGAATGACTATTTTCATAGATAAATGTTTTGGGGAATAACCTTAAGTTTCTAAAGATAAGCCCACCCTTTCTAAGTGATGTGATTTCTCTTTGTTGTTAAGTTGTTATCTCCATTATATTTCACCTCTTTTGCATTGTGTAAATAAATCTAGCTTTCATTATAATATGTTTTCTATATTTTTGAGGACAAACTGTCTGTTTCATTCTACTGAAAAATTTGAACAATGGAAAACATGTGAGTCAGTCCATATTTGCCCAAATGAGCTATTGCTGAGGATAGAAAACTTAGAATAACTAAAAAAAAATTAAAACAAGAAAAAAGGAGAGAAAGAACAGAAAAAATCCTGTCTTCTGCCTCAATATAAACAAAACAAAGTTTTATTCATTATCTCCCTAATTTTCATAATTGTTTTATTTTTAGTTTATCACTACCTATTCTAAATTACATTCTTTTAAAATGTATTAAAACTCTAATTATCACAAGAAAATATTCAAACATATTTTTCTTTTCTATTTACTTCTCTTATATTTCCTCAATTATCTTTACAAAACAATTTGTAATTTTAAAGTGCATCATGTACTAGGATCCAAAGCAAGTCAAATCATTGTAACATGGTGACGTTTGATTTTCATACTCTATACCACTAATATATTTGTAAACTTATATCTGTCTTTATTAATTTTTAAACATACACATTGCACATTACTGAGGGTCACTGGTGTTTGATGATAGGTATATGTTGTTTTTCTCAATGCAGTGAATCACAAACTAAATCAATTGTATTCTATCTTCCAATAAGAAGATACTTTTGTTCTTTGACATGTTTGCTTTAAATCAAATGCACAATACTTTTAATATTTAGTCTCTTCAAAAATTCTTTCATAAAGTAATAGGTTTGCAGTTCCAATTTTATTTTTAATTTATATAAAATAAGTATGAACCTATTGAAATAAGAATATCACTAATGAATAGCACTCAAAATACTCTCATATAATAATAAGTGGCCTGAGATTAGTTCAAAAAGAAAATAAAAATTGAAAATCAATGGAAGAAAATTCATAAACCATTTACCTAAATTTTATATTTTCATATTATTTACATAATTCATATATATGTATACATATGCTTCTATTTACTCAGTCTTATTCTGACACCTGTCTCAGAGACTCTTCAATATGCTACGCTAGATATGTAGCCTCAATCTAAGAGGTGACATGTTGAAAATGATCCTCTATCTGTTCTTGAAAAGAAAATTATGTCTTAATGTATGAAAAGGTTTGTATGTGTAGATGAATCCTCTTGGAATTATTTTATTCAAGTAATAGGGCAATATTTTGCAGTAAATAAAAATATACTAAAATGACATAAAATGTTATACTGAAGATTATTTTTCTCATGATATTTTCCTTAAAAACCACTACTTCTTTTAGATATATTTAAAGTTTATATCATTTACATAACTTTTATCATTCCATGGAAATTTCTAATTATAGTAAAAATGAAAGCTTCATGTTAAATACATTGTAAGTTATTTTTTAGCTTTTTGAAACAGAGTCTCACCATGTATTTGAGATTAACCTTGAACTCACTATGTAGCCTAAACTGGCCTTGAACTTGCAGCAATCCTCCTGCCTCTGCCTCTGAGTGCTGGGATTACAGATATATGCCACCACTTCAGGCACATTGTGAGTTCTTAACGCGTAGTTAAAACCAAATTTGTTCTATACATGGAAACAGATGAGTTTTTTTTTTCTTTAAGGGGTGATCAGGAACTTTATATCTTCTTTTCAATCAAGAGAAGATAGGGCCTGGAATTTAGCTCATTCTTTTCACCACCTGCCTCATAAGCACAAAGTCTGGAGTTCAATCCCAGGTACCAAAAAATAAAATAAAATAAAAAAGAGAAAGAGAGAGAATATAATAACTATGCTGATTAATATTTCAAATTTTATAAATTTTCACCACTATGATAATTATTGCAACTATGCGAGAGTAAACTACAGGACAGACTAAGGTTATAGAAGGACTCAACCCTAAAAGCATATATATATATTTTCATTTCCTGTTTACTGCACTCAGAATTTACTGCTTAATTGCATCACATTTTAATGCATTTTGCAATTCTGTTAGGTAATAGTTTTACATAATTATCTGGATCATTTCATGAGACACCCATGGAATAACTAAACCCATTAGCCTCACAAAAACCAAAAATTATATTTGATGTATATTATTTTTTGTAAAGTTAACATGCTACCTTTATAGACATGTCTTTTATGTGTGGTATTATAACAGCCAGGATAAATTTTTGTTTAATCATTTAGAATTTTATTTCTGATCTCAAGTATTTATATCATTTTTTTCCTTACAATTCCAACTCCCTAATCCTTAGTGTGCTAAAATGAACTTTTTGATTTCAATAAAGTCTGAGGTTTCAAGAAAATTGCTGGTATTACTCTCAAGTTTTGATATACATATTACATCATCCTGGCCTTTAAGTACTATTACAAAATATGACCTAGTATTTCTGTCATTGTGATTACTTGGGCCTTGAGAGTGACATTACTGAGAACATGTAATGTGGACTCTGAGCAGAATTCACAACTATTTACCTAGGAGAAAATAATGTATGTGTTTATATGGGAATGCATGTATCTAAAATGCTCAATACTATGTAGTAGCTTTAAATAGGGGTATACCTCATAACTTCCATCCTTCTATCATGGAAGATGGTCAAGTAAAAGAAATGTGATATACAGGATACAGAAACACAAAAGGTAAAGTCATAATCTCTACTCTCTATTTTTTGTAAGTTTCTCTCACTTTCTAAATATTAAATTTAGATTGTTAGATATTTTCAAAAAATGTAATGTGAAAATTACGTGTCTTGGAGGCCAGTTACAGAGTCTAGTTAAATAAGTAGTATTTCACATTAAATACAAAGCAGGAATTCTCATGCTCCAGCCTGTCTTGAACTGATAATAGCTGGGAAACACTTCAAAAAGACTTTTAGGGCCGGGGATTTAGCTCAGTGGTTTCACAGCCTGTTGCACAGCACAAGGACCTGAGTTTGAGCCCCGGTACCAAAAAACCAAAAACCAAAAAAAAAAAAGACTTTAAAGTGGAAAGCCCTGCTACCCCATTTTGAATGCCCTTTTGGGTGTAGCAATGAGACATACTATTTAGTGTTGCAAAATAATCACATGCATGCTCTTCTATTTAAAATTACCTTAATAATCTCATTAGCAAAAATTATAGAAGAATAAATACTAGAAGTATCCACTATCCACACTGAAATGTAAATTCAAGTAGAAATTAGAAAACTCCAGGCTATTTTAGGCTTTGTTCTCCATTTTTCCTTATAACTTTTCCCTTTTCACTAGTGTTATTTCAAACAGTAGCAATAATAAAATTAGTTGTAGAACAATTTTAGAATGAAAGTTTTAAAAGGAACATTCATAATATTATAACATAAATCCTTTAAAATTATATTTTTTCCATTGGAAAGCAGCATTTTCATATTCGTATTCCCATTGACTATTTTCTGACCTTTGTGACATCTCAGTGCTACAGGAGAGATGCAATTAGAGAACACAGTAGCATAAAAACCGAAAATGGCACTCTTTTTAGCTGTCAGCAATTTTTCACTTTCACATGGTGATAGATTTGCTAATTGGATTAAGTCTGTGTCTAACTCTAATTTCCATGAACATCAGTTAAAGGATAAACTGCCATGTCATACCTAGGTTGTGGGCTAGAAGGTGAATCACACATTTAATAAGAATCATTTAAAGCAAAACCCATGAGCATAATTAACTATGCCTTATTTTCTTGATTAAAAGTCTGCTTATCAAGGGTAACTGTTCAACTTAGTCTTCAGAAATATGTGTGGTATTAGAACAGGTGATAGATTAATGGTGTCAGGAAGTGTTTTAGTTATAGGCAAAGATACTGCTTAATAATACAAGATTTAAAAGCAGTACAAGTACAGACTTTTGATAGTGATAGTAGATGGCATAGAATTACAGCATAATTTGAATTTAATAATCAAATAGATGCCTGATTCAAGAGAACACATAAGGTATATGTGGCGCATAAAATCCAGAAATGAGCTAATTTTGTTTATTTGAATAATATAATTTCATCTACCGTAATAGATAGTTCCTTACTGATATGAATGATCTTTCTTTGCTAAGGACTTCCAGTATGGATTTTTGGTGCTTTTGCCTCTATATAAGGCCAGGGTACCCAATTTTTGCCAATGCAAAGTAAACAGAAGAGGTTGGTCACTAAAAATGTCCCTCAGTATCTTCCAAAAGACCTCTCTGGTCATCAGCTAGTTGGATATAACTACTTATAGATCCAAATTTTAGTAGTTAACATAGTTTGACATTTCTTTTACACCTTGTTATATTCTATTGCTAATACTCCCTCCCCAAAATAGTCAGTAGAAAACTAAGATTTTTGTACAGAATAGAAATTCTTTTTTAGTCTATACTGTTCAGACATTTACCACTGCCATTGCTAAACTATTTAATACACTGGGTAAACATGCAGTAACTCAGCTGGATAATTCAGAGAGCTCAACATGGTTGAGTAAGTCAGAAAAACAACTTGCCTTATTTTCCCTTAAGAACAATTCACTTCCCAGGGTTTATGCACAAGCTTATTAATATACTCCCCCTGTGTGGGAGCATATATAACTACAAGAAATAGGACTACCTTTGCCTCTTCCACTCATTTCTACTTTTACCTGTCTCATATTCTAGCGTAAGTAAAATTATCAGTAAAATGAGAAGCTCAAATTTATTTTTATGATCAGCTTGTAGAAAAGCAAGAAAGCACAAATGTTACTATATACAAAGTTAGAACAATGTCAATGTGGTTAAACTTCCAAGTGACATGGTATTGGATAGCATGGTTTCTCTCTTATGGATTGGAGCAATATGCTGCAATTAAATAGCTATTAAAATACATTTGCTTACACTATTTTGTTTTACTAAAACTTACATGCATATAAGGAATATGCATATATAGCAATTTATGGCTTAATTTCATGAAGCTTGCAAAACATTGTCAGTTATACTACTTGGGTGTAATGCATTTATAAGGGACTTATTATATACACTGAGTTAGATGAAAGAATTGAGAAAAAATATTAAGTCAGTTGTCAAAATACCATTAGGATGAACATTATTTTGATGAGTTCTTTATAATCATACCACTTTATACTGTATACTTTTGGTTGCACAAGTGACAATGATAAAAATAGTAAAGAATATTTTTCTTGATTCCTATTTTTAAGAAATATAACAGGGTGTATCAGTCAGTGCCTACTAGAGAAAACAGATTTAATACAAGATATACAAACATAAGAATTTACAAAATTGGCTTACAATGGCTGCCCACAGAGTCGGATGTGGAGAAATGCAAAACGTCTGTCCACGAACTGGGCATTCAAAGGATCCAGTAGGAGGCCTGGAACTCCATGCAATGTCCCACATGAGTCCCTCTTAGGAGGCTGACAGGTCTGCACCTGAAAGCTGAAGGGTCAGTGCTGAAGGGTGAAGAGTCTGCACTGGAAGTCAAGGAAACAAAGTCCAAAGTGAAAGGGGAAATGAGAGCTCCTCCAAAAAAAACAGAAGGAATCCTTTCATTTTCATTTCTCTTTTATAGCATTCTGGTGACAATCCTCTATAGGGTGGGTCTTCCACACCCAGAACTGTGCTCAGCCAGTTTAGTTGAGTGTCACTTACTTAAGTTGACGCAATCAATCAACCATCACACAGTGTTATATAAGAAATTAAAGTTTCATAGTGAAAGAAAGGCTCTTTAACTAAGAGTGACAAGAACCCATTCAATCTAATTATAGATGTGTTTTGGACCACCCTTTTTCAACTCAATTTTTTTGGTATCTACTCTGGATAATTTTTAAAGTCACTTCAAAGATCTTTTATGCCAAGAGAAGGGAATTTGAATAGTTGCGCAGTTCCTTTGTTATTATTTCATACACCAGTTATCTTCTAATTTCTCACTTTGTTTCCCAATTTAAATATCCCAAACATCCAAATAATTATGACTTAGATCAAATGCTTAAACTTCTTATCAGAATAAAATTTAAAAATGTCTCCTAGAAGAAAAATGAAGGCAAT
Organism: Heterocephalus glaber; assembly: GCF_000247695.1. Next base: position 7,512,690 of record NW_004624802.1, on the reverse strand, counting down.
GTCAATATGATCTCTACATAGTTCACTTACTATTTCTATGTAGAGAAGTCAGATATTTTTCAATCTTTCAATATTTTAATCAGTAATTTTTTTTGTTTCATCGATTCATTTCAGTATTCTGCTTGAGTGGGAAATTTTAAAATTTCTCTTTCATAGAGAAACATTCTAATTTCATATAAATATGTTTAGTATAAATTTGTTGAGGACACTACTGCAAGATAATATGGTGAATAATTAAAGACCTAGAACTATGTATTGTACTACTAATATTTAGAAGAGTGACGAATATATGCATATACATTTAATTGAGGCCAAAAATAGAAAATCATGAAAAATAGATATGGAATTAAACATGGCAAGCTTCGCTTTTGCAGAGAAACCTTACAATAACTAGGATTTATATATTTTGTTTTCACAAATGACACCAAATATTTTTTCCCCCCATTAAGTTTATTGGTACATTTTTAGTATAAAATACAGATATATTCATCATTGGGATCTTGTATCATTACATGAGTCTCTTGGTTCTTATTTTTTTTCCCGTTCCCTTGCCCTCCCTTCACCCCCTCCACCCTTCCCTATTTGCAAAGACCTTGTTTCCATTTTTTTCCTCTTC